>JAUTXW010004812.1:5000-12500 GCA_030620095.1 Kuschelorhynchus macadamiae
TTCTACCTACTGCCCTGCCGTAGCTTTTGGAAAATAATGTTCTCAAATGAATATAAACAAACTAGCGAAAGCAAACAAGAGCCGCAGAACTAAAACAGTATTCTAAAGTAAGTGAATTCTGATAATGGTTATTTGATATGTTTAACAACAAAAAAAATAATTAGATGAGGCTTAAGAATGAAAAATAAAGAAAACTATTTAAGGTGTAATAAATAAATTGAGCTATCTGTTGGCATTAAAATTACATTTTTTGTTTTGATTGAGCAGGAAGCAAAATGTTTACGACTTTTGCCAAAAACCAAAAAGAATGAATTGGGTGACAAAGTACCTCGTTACTTTGTCACCTAATTGTTTTTTTCTGAGGTGAAATGCGGTTAAACCTAATTTACTCCGATAGGACAATGTTAGTAAAGAGGCTATCTGGTTTTAGAGCTGCCACAAGCACAACATGGCTTTTTTCAAACCTTTTGGGTGCTAAAGCTATACATAAAGTCAGCCAGGTGATAAAAAATTCGGTTTTTCTCTGACCACACTGAAATCGGCTCAGAATATTTTAAGTTCATGGCATAATTGACATTACCAATTATGAATTTCTAGTATTAGCTCGGAACTGTGTATCAGATAATTGAGGTATTCAATATTTTTACTCACAATAAACACGCTTATTGCAAGGTATGGCAATTGCTAACAAATTTGCGGCTAAGAACAATTCAGGACGGTTTAGAACCAAAAGTTGAAAAAATTATCATAGTTAAGTAAAATATAGATATTTTTAAAACAAAGGCAAATATCAAAATTTTGAGAAACTTGTTTCTTAACAATATATAAATAATTAAATTCATGCAAATAAATGAAACTTTAAATGATTATTTTTAAAATTGTGCACCTTTGAACGTGAAGATCGGTGAGCTTAACAGGCGATAATTGAAAAAATTAAGGTATATCAAACAGCAGTAAAAGATGCAAGATGTAATGTACCGGATGGTTTAGGTGCTTAACAGTTGAAAAAATTGAATGTTACGGAAAAAAATCTATATTTTTAAAACTAAGGCCGGTATAAATATTTTGAGAATTTACTTTCTTTGCAGAGGATCATTGATTAAAATAACGCATAGGAATAAAATTAAAAACAATTTCTCAGAAAGTTACACACATTCAAGCTATGGACTTTTTTAACACCCTGTATAAAAAAAATGACAGTTAAAAAAAATTTAAAATAGCATTTTTTTTCACAAAAAGTCAATCTGTCAGCCCGTTGGTTCCAAAAATATCCAGCTTGAAAGTTAGGCGAAATTTTTCTTGCTCGAAAGCAATTGTCCAGCACTTTATATTGTAATTCATACAGTTATTTGTGAGTAAAAATGTTTTCTTTTATTAAATTGACCATGTATTTTTAAAAAAGTTTGGCTTTTAAAAGTAAATTTATTTAATATAAAAATAAACTATTTTCTCAATATTTGAATCTAGAAAAAAAATTGATTTTTTAAACTTCTTTAAGAGCTTCAGGATTTAAATAATAGTAGAAAAATTCTTTGGTCAAATGATTACCAAAAGAAAAATAGAATATTGTTTTTTTGCATTTTTTAATATTCCACATAGGGTAAAATAGGCAAAATATGTACAAGGTGGGCATTTTATGAGAGGTCTATTACCTTTCCTCAGAAACTATAGAATTTATAAAAAAATGTTAAGACAAAAGTTTTTACTTATTTGCGTTTTATTAATACAGGATGTCCGAAAAGTACTGTACCGACTTCAAAACCAGAATTTTAAATGGAACATCCTGTATATTTTTACATTTTTCTCTTAAGAGAAATAAAGGTAACTTTTATAAGAACTCCGTATTCAAATTTTGTGTCATTTAGACAGAAATTTAGGTTATGTATTTTTTTCAGCAAACTTATGTTCTCAGCAAACAACGTCTTGCCGCTGATAGTTCAGATTATGTAATGAAATTATAGCCACAAGTTAAGAAGACTATCGTCTAACTATTTACGATGGCTAGAAGTTTTAAATTTATACAGGGTGTCTCAGATCATTAAACAATTTTTAAAATGTTCAATTCGCAATATCCAAGTTTTTTTAAATGGATCACCCTATATTTGATAGTTTTTTCTTGAAGAGGCTTAAAATACCTGTCCACTGATATATACATGTCCTATACCTAAATCTAAGAGTTAACGAAATATGTAGAAATATATGGAAAGTTACAACTAATTAATGCTGGCTATAATGTAAAACCTTAATTTATAAAGAGAATTAAAAGAATGCTCAAGGATTTTAATTTTACGATATCCATTTTTTTTTAAATTGGGTCATATATGTACAAGGGTGGCTCTCGGCCATATCTCAGCAAGTATTTGCTCTAGGTTATGGGGAGAAAAAAATCTAATAAGTAAATCGTTTGGATTAACCGATTTTAACGATTTTCTTTTGTTTTAAAGAGGTTATGTGTTTATTCGAGAGTATTAATATTTAGATTTCATTTTGTTTTCGAGCCGCTAGATGACGTTTTATGACGCGGTTTTCACCAGTTTATGTTTTTTTTTCTAAGTAAAGAGAAAAATACCATTGCATTTGAAATTCTAGAGAAAGTAACAAAAGTTTGCGACTTTGTCATAAAACGTCATCTAGCGGCCAAAAAAAAATTTAAATTTAAATATTAATATTCTCGAAGAAACTTACACATTCTTTAAAATAAAAAAATCGTTAAAATCGGTTAATCCAAACAAGATACTTAATTTCTTTGAATCCAATGATGTTTACCCCTCCCCTTTCCCTTTATTTGACAATTTAGAGAAAAAAATTTAGAAAATATAAGAAGATTACAAAAAAATATTTTCGGTAAGGGTTAATTGGTAGTATTTTTGAATAAATAAATTTGCTTAAAAAATACATAACCTTAATTTCTGTCTAAATGACACAAAATTTGAATAAGGAGTTCTTACAAAAGTTATCTTTATTTCTCTCAAGAAATCTAAAAATATAAAAATATACAGGGTGTTCCATGTAAAATTCTGGTTTTGAAGTCGGTACAGCACTTTTCAGACACCGTGTATTAAAAAAACTCAAAAAAAATTTCTTTAAACCCAAGAAACTTTTGTCTTAACATTTTTCAATAGTTTCTGAGAAAAGGTATAGGCCCCTAATAAAATTCCAACCCTGTACGATACTTATATATTGAACTAAATGTGGATGATTTCTCTATTTTAATGACTTTTAAAAATATTTATCTGAAAATAAAAATCTGATTTTTTCAAAAAAATTTTTCAGACACGTGTATTCAAGTGAATGTGATTTAAATTTAGAAACAATTTCGAAATATCTCGAAATTCCACCTTAATGGAAGTCAAAAAATATTTTATTCTTTTTGCAATGCACTTCAGAGGATTACCTATTTCGTTAACGGCATTTAAAAATAATCCCTGGATCTTTCGAAAAGCTAATCTTAAGGTGGTAAAAGGTTCAGTAATATTTTCCACAGTCTCTTCTCAACTAAATGGTATATTAAGAACATCCTTTCGGCAACGACTTTTATTAAAAATTTTGAAATTCCGTTCTTAACGGTATGAAATAGCTTGGTACCTTTTTACAAAATATCTTTATAAACATTTAAAAAAAGTTTGGTAACCGACTTAAAAGAAAGGAGGTTCTTAATTCGCCGGCGATGTATTTTTTATGTATGTTCGTCGATTTCTCCGGAGTGCCTCGACCAATTTTAACGTTTTAGAGCTCGTTTTGTTCGCAGTACTACGAAATTTCTAAAGGATGGAGGTAAAAAGGGAGTTAATTTGTTAAAAGTTACCATTGTTGGAAAATAATCACTGATTTATCCAAGCTAGTCTCATTTTTTTTGTTCTGTTAAGACCGCTTCTTTGGGTTCTATATAACAAATTTTAGTATACTGGGTGATAATAAAAATAAATAATCTCTAAAAATCTCAAAATATTTCTTTTCTTAAAAAATGATCTGCCTTCAAAAAGATAGATAGTTAAAAATTAAAAAATAATTTAAACAAAAATTATTTGTTGCTGCAAAATTTCAGATATTGAAGTCGCCGCCAATTTAATCAATTCCTATTCCTAATAGAGAAAAATGTCTGTTTTTTGGTATTTATGGAATTGGCGCCGACTTTAAAAATCACATTAGTCTGGCATGGCGGCGACGTATATAACTGAAATTTGGCAGCAACAAATATTTTTTGTTTGAATTATTTTTTACTTTTTAGTTTATCTATTTTTTTGTATGCCGTTCATTTTTTATTAAAAAAAATTAAATTCTTTAGTCAATGATGCATAAAGGGATACATAGATGTAAAATAATAAATTCTTTTTTCTACAATACCTCATTAACTAAATGAGACTGTTAAACGATTATTTCGAAATGCAGTTTTAAATAGAAAATGGTAAAAGATTCAAATTTAATTGACGAATTTGAAGTAAAACAAAGCATCCAAAACAACTCTGATAAGTCGGCGCCTATGGGAAGTCTAGTGTATTGCAGAACAACCACATATCAGATATAGATCAATCTGTTCGTTGGCAGACTCCAGACTTTATTTCTTTATATTTATTTTTAAAATTCTTTTATTTTGAATGCAGGCAAATTGGGCGAACTTGAGAGGAATTCTACAAATAAAGACTACCAAGCAGAAGAAAATAAGGTCAGTTTAATCAAGTTTGCTAGTATATAAATGCATGAAATAAATTATTGAAAATACTTTAAATGTGTAAATTAAAATTTAGATTTTATTATAATGGTAATTAAACGTTTCAGATAAATTATCCCACCGAAGTAGATTCCATAGATTATTCATTAAATTACCTATCATTTGACCAGGGTTCGGAAACTACTAATGAAGATAAAAAGGTACTCTTAGTAACATATTCTATATGTGTTTAAAATGGTAAAAATAAAAATATAAATAAATTATTTTTCTAAGACTATTAAAATTGTTTAAAAGAATATATAAAATTTTATATTTTGTATTTTTCAACACTAAGGTTGGAAAATCTGCATTCAACTCTCTTGTTGAAAATCTTACATAATCACGTGTTACGTCAGCTGTGACTTTGACACAAGATTATAGTGTTTAAATGTATTTTTCAACACACGTCTTGAACAGTTATTTTTTAATACGCCTGTGATATACGGCACTTTCTAACCCCGTTTGTTTACAGTAATATTTTTATGAGTTTCGTAGATGTCGTAAGAAAAATACATTTTTAAACATTGGAAAATTTATTGGTGAATGAATTTTGATTTTTACTTTTTGAGATAAAGAAAGATATCAGTAAATACAATAGCTTCAATTTTTTTAGAAATATAGTAATAACGAAAAATCCCCAAAAGAGTTTACTGAGCTCCTTCCCATAAGTTATGAAAGTTCAATATGTTTGAACTCAGGCACAACATCACTGACTCAGCAGGTACGTTAAAGATTAGATATATGTAACGGTTTAGTGAAGAAATATGTTAGACTATTTGTATTCGATTGGCATTAATAAAATAAATTTGTGAAAATATTTTGAATATGCGATTTAAAAAATAAAAAAATTCAAATTAATTATTCCACCGAATTCACTAAACTTCCCGTCATCTGATCGGGGTTCCGAAATTAAAATAACTATATATTACTTTGTTAAGCAATTATCACTTTTTTAGGAGTATGAATATAGTGAACAGTCTTCAAAACAGTTTACTGAGCTTCTTCCCATGAGTTATGAAAGTTCATTATACTACAATTCAGACATAATTCTGAATAAGCACGTACGTTGATGTAAAGGATAGTCAAAGGTAATATTTTGATTGAAAATTGTTAGCTGACTATTTCGATATGCATGAATAAAATAAATTAGTTAAAACATATGGATTCGCCATTTGAAAAACTTAAAGTTTCAGATTAGTTACCTCACCGAAGTAGATAAAGCAACAAAAGATTATTCACTAGACTACCAGTCTTCAGTCTTCTTAAAATACATTTTTAATAATAAATTTTAAAATAATATATAGTTATTTATATATTATTTTGTTAAGAAATAATCACTTTTTTAGAATTATGGAAATAACGAAAAATCTTCAAAACAATTTAGTGAACTCCTTCCCATGAGTTATGAAAGATCCATATATTACAATTCAGGCATAATTCCACAGACTAAGCAGGTACGTTAATGTGAAGGTTAGTTATGGGTAACAGTTTGAGTAAAGAAATGTATCAGACAAAGTATTCCCAAAACTTACGGAAAATATTTTTTGATATGCAATTTTAAAAAATTAAAAATACTATTTTATTATAATAATAATATATAGGAATTGTATAGAACACCTAGGAATTTTATACAGTGCCGTGTGGTTTGAGGGCAAAGTATAAAACTAAAACTGCTGAATTGACATTGATCGAGACTGACATCTAACCAAGAATAGATCTACACGGTATTGAATAAAAACACTACTTTGCATCAAAATCAGTTATAATAATAGAAAATAGAAATTGTATAACCTAACCTAACCTGGACAAATAGGGCGATACAAGTATAAGCCTAAAACTAAAATGTCCGATTATCCAATCGGTATTCTATAAAATGCCTAGGAGTTGTATGTAATAAAATTTATTCCATACAATGCCTGATAGTTTTAGGAATTCTATACAATACCTAGGAATTTTATATAATGCCGGATTTCAAACTTTGCCGGTAACATATACACCAATATTAAATACCAATGAGATTATAAAAGTTAAAAATTTAGTAAATATAAGTAAAATGGTTTCATTATTTTTAGAAATATGAAAATATAGAAAATTCTTCAACACAGTTTTCTGACCTCATTTCCATGAGTTGTGAAAGTTCAATATGTTCTGATTCAGAAAATCCAAGTTCATTCGAAATTCCATTGACAAAACAGGTTCGTTAATATCTGTAAAGATAGTCATAGGTGACATTTTAAGTAAAGAAATATGTAGACTATTAGCATTTGCTTTAACTAAACCTTACTTATTTTAAAATTTATGTACGGGGAAATATTTTGTTTGCAGAAGCACGTTTTTCTTAAATAATAATTCGTTTCAAATTTCCGTGGAGAATAAAAACTAAAAATTATATATTTACGTCTTGCAGATAATCTTTGAAGATATGGATTCGCATAATGAACACACAGAACCTGAAGTCGTAAATGGGCAACTTGAATCGATCATTAACACTGAAAATTTTATAAATACTGGAAACAGTGAAAATCAGAACGTCAACGAAAAAAGTCCTCAATATTTGCCAACTGAAGCTGTAAATGATTCGTTGATGGGCACCAGTAGCCATCCAGAAAATTTGTTTTCCCTTAATATAGACTCTGATTACCAAAAAAACTGGTAATGTCGATACGAATATTATTAATTTTGGCAAAATAATAGAGGTAAGCATTTATAAGTCAAGCTTAGTAATAGTAAAAAATAATGTGTTTTGTATAAGGAACAAAAACTAATCTTTTAATCTCGAGATTTTTTTTTGC
>JAUTXW010004812.1:17500-87724 GCA_030620095.1 Kuschelorhynchus macadamiae
GCAATCCAGTGGCGTACTCAGATTTTTTCTATAGTTGTCCGTTTTATCATAAATAGGCAAAACTTTTTTTTTCAAATGGAAATCATAGTTGGCTATAAATTATAAAAAATGCTCGCGTTTAGCCCTTTTCAGTGATATAAAGTTGTAGGTACTTATTTTCAAAAATAACGAAAATATTAGGTGTTTTTGGTTTACATCGAAGTAGGCCTTGGAATAATGACGCGCGTTCAATATTTTGAATATATTGCTGTCAGATTACTGTAGTCTGGTGTAATTATTGCGTTTTGGTGTTATCTTTATAAAGTTGTGTTAAGTTGCTGACAAAATATGTTTGAGAATTATGAAAAGTATGATATGTTAAAATGTTACATATTATCTAACGAAGTTCCTGAAGCAGCTAGTGAATTATATTTTAATACATTTCCCGAGCGACGTCAACCGGATAACCGAATTTATCAAACATTAAAAAGTAATTTAGTAAATTACGGAAGTTTTAAAAAGTTAAGAACAAGACATTATGAACTAAAGGAAGAAAAGGAAATCCAGCAGCTAAATATAATTGGTGAGGCATTAGATCATCCTGGCACCTCCTCTCGAACATTGGCTAATATAACGAATGTTCCAAAGACCACCGTTTTAAAAATACTCAAAAAACATAAATTCAAACCGTACAGAACGAGAAGAGTTCATCAACTCCGTGAAGGGGACGCCGCTAGAAGATTGAGATTTTGTCATTTTGGTATGAGCAAAAATTCATGGAGAATGAGAATTTTCCATTAAATATTATTTGGAGTGATGAATCCAGAGTAGATACTTCTGGTATATTTAATAGATATAATTCATATCACTGGTCCACTGAAAATCCACACGTAGTTGTGCAACAAGACCGGCAAGGTCGGTGTGGATTCAATATATGGGTGGGGATATTCCGAGGAAGATTTGTGGGACCTTATTTTTACGATGGAAATTTAACTGCAGATGATTATGTAAATATTTTGCGCACATATATTGTCCCTTTGTTGGAAGACATACCTTTAGCTAATGCCAGAAATATCTACTATCAACAAGATGGTTGTCCCCCGCACAATGCAAGGATCACAACTGATCTTTTAAACTTCGAATTTCGAGAAAATTGGATTGGTACGTGGGGCCCCATACCTTGGCCTGCTAGGTCCTGTGACTTAACTCCCTTAGATTTTTTTTTGTGGGGAAGATTGAAGGACTTGATATTTAAAGGAAGAACCTTTCACACAAAAGAAGAATTGCAAGAGGCCACTAGGCAAGCTTTTGCATCTATTAGCCCAGTTGAACTAATAAATAGTTGCAACTCGGTACGCAAAAGATGCTTAGTTTGTATTCAACAGGGAGGGGCTCAATTTGAACAACTTCTCTAAATATATTTATCAGAAACCTATCTAACTAAATACCTAGATTTTCATAATTATTTTTTATTTTCACTTGTAGCTGTAAATAGTAGTTTAGTTTGTTAATTTTGTTCAACTTTGCTATGTAAACAAAAAAAAATAAAAAAAAATAATAATAAATAATTAAAATAACGTTAGCTAGTGTTATTTAAAGTTGTGTTTAAGTTGCTAACAAACTATAAATCTTAACAATACATAATTGAGATATTGTCATCACAAATCAAAGCCTACTTCGATGTAAACCAAAAACACCTAATATTTTCGTTATTTTTGAAAATAAGTACCTACAACTTTATATCACTGAAAAGGGCTAAACGCGAGCATTTTTTATAATTTATAGCCAACTATGATTTCCATTTGAAAAAAAAAAGTTTTGCCTATTTATGATAAAACGGACAACTATAGAAAAAATCTGAGTATGCCACTGGATTGCACATAAAAAAGTGCCTTTAGAATGTCTTTGCAGAATGTTAATATTCCGCAAAATAAAAAAGTTATGGACAATTTTCAAAATGGCCGAAAATTGAAAAACGCCCTATATCTCAGTTGGCAGTTAAAATATCGGCAGGCGGTTTTTGCCATTAAACATTTCTCAGAAATCGAGCCCATGACACCTAAGTCAGTTTTGCTCTATCTAGTCACGAAATAGGTTTTCTCTGTTAAAACAGACCAATTTCGACCACCCTGTACATTATGCATCTATTCAAATTGTCTAAAGTTCAAGCTCTTAAACCGGAAGATTATGTACGAAGAACTGTTTTGTGAAATGCTTTTGTTTCGCATTCATTAACACACACTTTCGGGCCGATCAAAACCCTTATGCGACCATAGAAATGGGGTTTCAAAATAAATTCAATTTGAACGTTGTTTGTTTGTTGAAAGATGAAACAATTAGTTTCCAAATTTATGATGAATCTTTAGATTTTGTGAAATACCCACAAATATTGAGATCTACTGTAAATGACTTCCTCGAAAATTTAACTCTCGATGAATATCGCAATTGTTGGTACCAGCTTGATGGAGCACCGGCTCATTACACACAAGAAATATCTCAAGAACTATTTCAAATGTTCGAAGATCGCTGGTTTAGACTATTAGGACCTTGGCATTGGCCGAGGAAGAATTACGGCAACGAGTAGTTCAGTGTATTGAAGAACTCGATTCCAGTGAAATTAGAAGGGCCACTACACACCGTGTGGAAAAGCACATTTTGAAATGTTTGGAGTGCAATAGCCAAGACTTTCAACATTTACTGAAACAAATAATATTTTCTTGACTCTATCTGACATGTTAACGTTATTGTTACTTTTTCAAATTCTATAATTTATGAAATGGTTGTGCATTTGCATAAACTTCCTCTCGTTAACTTGTGGTAATTCAAGTTATGTTACGTTAAATGTTCTGCAAATTCCTGTATTATTTGATCACTTTGCTCATGTAAAATAAACAACTTCATAAGAACTTCATTTGAATGCGTATTATTCGAATTCATTTTACACTATTTTAAGACTTTTATAATACAGTGCACAAAATTGAAAAAAATAGTGTAAAATACTCATTTAATTTCACTCAACCTCGGGCTCGTGCTATAAAACATTTCGTCAGTAGTACACAAAGAGCATGGTACCAGGTACCGTAGCTACTAGAACAGCCAATTTTGTATGAACTGTTTCCAATAAATTTAGCATAATTGTTACACCTTAATTTTTCAGTGGTTCTGACATTGATCTCACGTAATATGTCAAATAATCCAGGGGTGTTCCTTATAGTTACGCATGCTGCTACTACACGATTTCTGAAAGCCTCTTTAATTTAAATTGGTGTGAGATAAACTAGAGATTTAACATGCCCCCGTAATAAATATTCTAGTCCAGAGCTGCCCAACATTAGATAGCCCGAGAGCTGCACAAAAGAGAAACAAAATACACCAGCACTTAAAAACATATAGTGCAGCTCGTTAATTTACTCTTTATTTTTCTGAATCAATCAAGACGCCATTTCAAGAAAAAAATTCAATGGGAGGGGAATATGACATCTTTGAAAAGGCCTTTTCAATCTTACTCCAACCACATGGTATGGTGGACACATAAATAACCCATTTTCAAATGGCGGCTATTCATAACTGTGACAGAATATACAAAATGAGAGTAAAAATTCTTGCAAACTTACAAAATTCATGTATTTTATATCTCACCTGCTCCCAAATTAAAATGTTCTAATGAGCTTGGATGTAACTATTGTATTTTTCTAGCTGCAATGTGTTAATTTTAAATAAAAATATAATTTTTCCATGTAAGCGGCCTATGAGAAGACATTGCTACATATATCCTTTTCCGACTATGAAATCTGAATAAAAGTGTGTAAAAGAACATTTTTATTTCTATTTCAGTTTTACCACGCATTTTACGCGCATTCGCCAAAATCCCTAGGGGTTGCAGCCGGAACTCTCCAGAGCCCCAACAGGTGGCACCAAGGGTTATGCTTGGCTAGTGGAACTTTTCCACTTAATAGACGTTTTCGTTTTTGATTGTGTCACATCGATGATTTCTTAATTGAAATCTCCCGGGATACAAGCCCGCGTAAAGGTCCAGAAATTGATCGCAGTATATCCTGCGAAACAATCGAATACAATGTCTTCTCATAAGCCGCTTACATGCAAAAAAAATTTTTTTTGGCCATATATATCCCAGTGGCGGCTCGGCTCGTAGATTTAAGAACGGGTGAAGCGCAGCGTAGCTAGATGCACAGCGCCGTAGGGGAAATTTTTACAGGTGTCACGCCCTAAATGTCTATTTTTTAAAACTTTTTATAATGTTAATTATCCATAGTTTTGGAGCGTTTTTTAATACTTTGGGGAAATAATATGAATTTATAAGATTTTAAATATATTTTTTTGTTCTTAAAAAACAGTTATGTACCTATATCTTAAAGCTAATTTCGATTCGATCGATGCAAAACTGTTTCCGCCTCCAATGATCCGGACGCACTAATTTACATTAATTCTATAACAAGCGAACAAGCGCCTGCAGCAGCAGTTTTATGCCGCTCCGATCTCTATTTGGCGGATATTCACCAGTCATTATTATTTTGTGAGTATATAACGCACTAGTTTTGATAGAAAATAATGGTATAATTAAGTAAATAATGTGAATTTATATAAAACATACTACATTTTTATAAAATGCTTAATATTTAAAAATATTTTTATTTTTAAGTAAATGGATTGGAAAATGTAGCTGAAGCGGCGCTTCACCTGCATCCCCTGGCGAGCCGCCATGTACTTATGTAATTATGGCGGGCGTAGGTTTTCACTAACCAAGTTACCCAAATTGAGCTCAATATTTGTTGTCGTCAAACGAATTGAATTTTACTTGAACTCTCTGTAATTTTTGACAAGCTCGCTGTTAAAAAATCGTTACGCGTTAAACCTGGATCGTCTAGCCTCGCTCAAAAACAACTTGAAATATTCCTGGCGGAAACTGCACTTGTTATTTGTATTAACTTTTCAATATGATTGTTTTAAAGGAACTTTCCAGCTTTTTCGCAGCGTAAAAAATATATATAAATAAATATACATTAATTGAAAAATAGTTTCAGAAAGTCCGTCTACAATCATTTTAGATATACAATACTCAACTGCAACAAAAATTTTTTCTGTGCCTCATCACACTTTTATTACTCGAATTATTCAATATGCTTCATTTTCAGCTACGATCTTTTTTTACAATGTTTATTTATGTTTTAGAAAAGATTTCAAACCTCCTTCTTTGTAGAAAACGTTATAAAACAGTATTAATCTTTGTTGTTTTCTATTAGGTACTTACTTTTCTAAGAAATGTCTAAAAATAACAGGTATCACCCGTTATTAATTGTAAGCAAAACTGTAAAATGAAATATGATCCAAAATGTATATTAGGAAGTTAAACTGCACCAAAAAAGAACCCAATACAATTTTTGGTTAAAAATTAATATACATGTTAAAATAAATTTGTCCTTACAGGTCTCACCCGGGCATCCTTGTAACATTTGAGAAGCCCGTACCAAGTAATTAACCGTCGCTAGCAATTTATTTTCATCCTAGTGAATTTGTTTTAATATTTTGGTAAAAGATTTTATAAAAAATATCAATAATATTTCTTCTAAAACCCAATATCAAAACAACAGTATTGAAAACATCTCAATGGTTTAAGATTCTGGCCACTATAACAGTTCCGTGTGCGAGACGAAAAATTATTTTAAATAAAAAAAAATATTTTACAGCCAAACGATAAACATTCGCCTATTAGATTTATTTTAATAGCAAAACCTGCATTATATTAGCTTCATATATGCGCTATGGCGGAAACTATGGTGATTCTTATTTGTTGTAATTTTCATTTCAAATTTTGGACACAGTCTTTTAATTAAATTTTTAGTTTTCGATTTTTTGTCATCTCTCACTTTTTACTTTTCATCTGATCATGTGAGATTTTTGGTTTTATATTTCTATATTATCTGGATTTGACTTATTGGATCTTAATATTGTCAACAGTATTTTTTCTTTATGCACAAACTTTTATCAATAATATTTTCTGAGAAAATTATATTATAAAAAAGTTTCCTATATGTTGCCAACATACTAAAAAAATAAAATGCAATGTTCTCCACTGAATATGTCAGATAACTCAAAATAAATAAAAGTCATATTTAAACTTGCCGTGAGTATAGCTGATTTTAAAAGCTTGTCGCAAGGTTTATAAAAGAAAGGATAAATAACAAATAATAGTTGTATTCTATGGGATTACATTTCGCGACAAGCTTTTAAAAGCAGTTAAACCTCAAGTTAAACTCATCGCGTGTTTATAATAACTTGAGTATTTTATTTACATCGACATTCTCCAGAAAAAAATCTTTTTAGTAATTTATTCTTTATTTTAAATGAAAGCTTACATTAAATATACTTTTTTATGAAATGTAAAAAACAACATTTTAAACGATCTTAAAAATTTTCCTTACATAAGTCGTTGTCAAACTACTGCTTACTAGATATTAGTTGTTTTCCTTTAGAATTTATACTTTTAACACCTCAAGAAATATCTATTTATAAATAATTAATTATTATTTGACTCGACTTCATAAGTCAAATTTTTAAGTTCCTTTAAAATGTTATTTTCAGTACTTTTTTGAAGTCGGTGTTACTTTCTCAAAAATGTTTAATATTTTTTTATTTTTATTATTTTCAAATTTTTTATTTTAAACTTATTTTATTTCTATTTTTTTTTAAATAAATAGATTCTGAGAAATTGTTTTATATTTTGCACTATTTCTTAACACTGTATGCTTAAAAATGTACATATTATACAATTTTTTTTAATTGATTATTTTTTATTTCAATTTTTTTTTTCAAAAAGGGACTAGTGCGAAAACTTTCTAAAACTATATACTATAACTATTATGTGTTCAGCGACACAACTTCATTATCTATTATTGCTAAGAGCATTTTCGATACAAGTAATTAAAGCTGTTTGTCAGATATTCATATTGTTTCACACATGTTCAATTATTGTGTCGGTCCCCTAAAACTAAGCAAGCTGTTTGCGGTACTAAAACTACTCCGGAATATTGATTTACAACATGGTAAAAACCCATCGTTCAAATCCGTTTAGTAGTTGTAAAGATAATCGCAACTTACACACACATATACATAAAATATAATTTTACATATTATAATATACATATAAACGAGAAATCTCACTGACTGGTTGACTGATCACCATATTTCTGAAATCGTCAAAGCTAAAACGTTCAAATTTGGCGTGGACCTCCTTTTTATGATGTAAATGCGAAATAACGAAAAGGGATGAAATGTGTTTTACTATTTTTTACAAAATCTCTTCACCTAAATGATTTTTAAAAGAATGGGATTTCAATAATAATGATATAAAAAAAAAATCTAGATTTTTTGAATTCCGCCTTTAAGGGAGTAAAAGAGAGTGATTGAATTTGAAGATTAATTGTCTAAAAGCCGATATATGAATTTTTCGAACTACACGTTTAAGTAACAGCAGTGAATTGCGTTTTTATTTTTTTTACATTATCTCTTTAACTAGAATAGTTTTCAAAAAAAAATCTTTTGTGAACAAATAATTATTTAAAAATTAATTTCTAGAATTTTCAAAATTCGAACTCCAAGTGTTTAAAAGGGGTTTTTTCCGAATCTAACAATCAGTTTTCCGATTTTTAGGAATTTTAACCATAAGGGGGTAAAAAAGTTTGAAATATATTTTGGCGTTTTATAAAATATCTTTTGCACTAAATAACATTTTTAACTGGATTTGCTATTGCCTCATCCAAAGTTGCCGAAAGAATTGATTTATGTATTTAGGTACCAGAAATAAAGACTAAAAATGTAGTGAATAAAATAGCACTTCGGTTTGTACGTGCAATCAACACCGACCGAGACATCGACCTATATAAGTAATTTATCCATTTGTCACATGTAGTTGTAGCCCAGATTAGTTGGTTGTTAATCTGTGGTTGTAGGGTAATTTTTTCGCCCTAGTGCTTAAAAGTATGTCATTTCGAAACTAAAATGACAGAAATGATAACTTTTTGATGCGGATGTATTAAAATAAATTTTATGCACTTCATTTGTCTATCGTTGAGACTATCGGTTTAGTAAAGTTTTTAAAATAGAGTGAATAAAAATAAAAATAAATAGAATAAAATAAGAGATTATGAAGATAATATCAATTTACTAGTTCACCAAATGTAATGACGTGTACCCTGACAACGTTTTCGGCATGCCACCTACAACCAAATATTAAAATAGCCAATATCTAATACTCGATAAATATTTTGCCCGCGATTTTCCTGGAAACCCACTTATAGTAATCTTTACTGACGCTATTAATGACGCATCCTGCTACTAGCTTCCTGAATTGCATGTGTCATTTAATATTTTTTTACCGGATTTTCTTTCTGTTTCGAGCCACTTTCGAGTGTAAAGCAAGGACGCATTTTAATGTTTTAATGTTATTGTTGCTTACTTCTAGGTCGTAATAAATTCACTTCTCAATAATGGGATCTTATATACGGTAATAGACACAGTAAAGGTGTGATAAAGATTAGCACACTAGTTTGATGTTTTGAAATCTGAGCTGCGAATATTTTACGAAATATTCGAAAAAAAATCTAAATATTTAAAGTTTTTATTTTTTGTTTCCTTACAAGCAATGCATTTAAAAATTTGTATTTCAATATATTTTTCAAATGTCTAAATTTACAATTACGTAGAAAACGACTGTTAAAGAAATGAATTTCAAATTAGCAGTCAGGTTTGCGTATGCGTAGTGGAATTGGCTCGATTTAAATCAGCTGTTTGTTTTAAAGCAGTATTTCAAAATCTGAAAAAACTATAAATGTCGCGGCGCAAGATTTGTATCAAATTGCTTACTATTCTGGTTCCTGAAATATGCATGATGTTCCACTTCAACTACAAACGATTCCTCGAAAATTCACGGGAATGTAAAAACGTGGTAAAAAGTAGTTACTTAAGTGAATAAAATGTGATTAATTAAATTTAAAAGAAAACTGACGGCGTCATCTGTATAGGCGTCGCGTCCCATTAAAAAAAAACGGTAAGTTTCCTAAGTACCCGGAACTTCCCTCGTTATGAATTTTTCCTTTTATTAGGAATAGTGAAGTGTGACCCACTTTAGTTTCGCACATAATCATTTATAACACATATACTGTCTTTTCAAACATTTTTATTGGTCGCCAATTTGTATATTGGATTCCTACCAATATTTCACCACTCTACCTATGCCTCACTTGACTTTATTATATTATAAATTGATTAAGTTGTTTTTATACTAATTCTTTTAATAGCGCCATTTTGTTTCGTCACGTTGAATTCGTACCAATTTGCCCGTATATCACATTTAATTTTTCTGCAAAATTTGTCAATTGAATACGAAGATTTTTTTTACGTTAATTTTTAAAACATTTTATTTCGCCGTCTTGGAATTCGTACCACAATTTTAAAAGTTTAAGTAATACTTGCCTAAGAAATTAATCTGATAAGTAGCTTTTCAATTATTTTAATATATTTTTATATATTTTACTAGGTTGCTATTATGTTTTGCAATCTTGGATTCATATCAAAATGTTACCAGTTTCTATGCAACACTTGATTTTTGTGGAAAATTTGGGGTCAAGTGGATAAGTAGATTTTAGTAATACATTTTCTAACAATTCACTAGGCCCCCATTTTGTTCCGCCATACTGGATTTTTACCAAAATAATACTACGTCATCCACATATGACCCTTAATGTTTTACCAAAATTTGAAGTCAAATGGGTAAGTAGTTCTTTTAGCAACGCCGCGAACTGAAAGACAGACCGACAGAATTGAGAAAACATATTTTTGACATCTAGGGACGTTAAAAAGTGAAGATGTGTAAAACCTGGTAGAGTGATTTTTTTCACGATTGCAATTATTTTATTTGACCGCCATCTTGAATTCGTACCATAATTTTACCAGTTCATCTCTATAACACAATTAATCCTTGCACAAATTTGATATCAATCTATTAAGTGGTTTATTCAGGCTGAATCTTTAAATATTTTACTAGCCGCCATTTTGTTTCGCTATCAAAATTTTACTAGTTGATTCCTACTTTGAGGTAAATTGAATAAATAGGTTTTTAAGTAGTAAGTGTGTACTTCTCTCGTAAAAGGAAAGTATTCTAATAGTCAAAAAAATCACCCTCCCAGGTTTTTACAGATCTTCACGTTTTAGGGCCCCTAGATGCAAAAAACCTGTTTTCTTAATCCCGTCGGTCTGTCTGTACGCGTCATAGCTCAAAAACTACTTATCTGAGGACATGGTTACATTTGGTAAAAATCCCATATGGCGGTCTAGTAAAATGCTAAAAATTATTACTAAAAAACTGCATCCAATTTACCTGAAATTTTGCCGAAAAATCAATACGTGGAAATTAACTGGCAAAATTATAGTGCGAATCCAAGATGGCAAAACAAAATGCTGGCTTAATAGTAAAAAATCAGCCAGAAAAAAACTGCTTATTACATTGATTCCAAATTTTGTGCAAGAATTAGGTGTAATATGACAAAATTATTGTGGTATGAATTCAAGACGGCAAAACAAAACGGCGGCTAAATAAAATGAAAAAAAAATCCCCTCCATGGTTTTACATAACTTCAGCATTTAAAGATGTGTAAAAACATGTATTCTCAATTCCCACAGTCTGTATGTCTGTCAGTTTGCAGCATAGCTTCCCATTGATTTCAAATTTTGGTCAAAAATTAAAGGTCTCATGAGGATGACATGTTAACATTTTGGTAAATATCCATGATAGAGGAACAAAATAACGATGAAATAAAATGTTTAAAAAATAAACATAAAAAATTTTTTCTTATTCCACTGATTTCAAATTTTTCACAAAAATTAAATGTGCTATAGGGATAAACTGGCACGAATTTAACACAACATAACAAAATGGCGGTTTTTAAAATTCAATGTAAAAACTACTTATTCAATTTATTTTAAATATGTCCACAAGTCAAGTGTGGCAAGGTAGAAACTGGTAAAATATTGGCACAAACTAGGTGCAGAACTAGATTGGGTCATACTTTGCTATTTCTAATAAAAGTAAAGATTCATCACGAGGAAAGTTCTGGGCAAGGGGGAATTTACTGATTTTTTTCACATTTCACTAAGTTGCCATTTTATTTCGCCATAATGGATTTTTGACCAAAATCTGAAGTCAATCAGGTAAGTAGTTTTTTAGCTACGATGTGAACAGACAAACACACAAACACAGACGGAATCGAGATAACATGTTTTTCAGCACGATTACAATACTTCCTTTTTACGAGGGAAGTAGAAACAAATGCAGAAACATTAACGGCCAGTTCCAGAAAGCTCAATTACAGCCAGTTGCAAAAAACTTAATTGCTGTTTAGAATATTTAACCGGGTTTCGGATTTGCCAAGCTGCTTACAGAATTCTAGGAACTCGCTGTCAAATTTGACATTCCGGTAAACATTCTAAAGTTTAATTGAGCTTTCTGCAACCGGCCGTTAAAGTTTAGAATGCTTAACGGATTTGACAGCGAGTTCCTAGATTTTTATAACCAACTTTTCCAGGTTTTCCAAAGAGATAACAGGGTATTTTTTTAGAAAAAAAAAGTATTAAGTATTGATATAATCAACAGCCGATATTAAATAGAGTATAATATTAATCTCTACAGGAATTTGTAAAACATGTTTTATCACTACTCTATTAACTTTTCCTCAATAACTTCTTCTTCGATTACATTTTGTTTTTTGCTTTGCAATTCTTTGATTACCTGATCTATCTTTTTTCTGCTTTTAATAACAGACTTGTAGATTTTCTTGAACAACAAAACATATTAAGTAATGTCCAAAATGGGTTCACAAAAAAGAAATCTACCTGTACTGCAATTCTAGACTGTGTTGAATTTATCTATCAATCCTTAAATGAAAGACAATATTCCCTTGGTCTTTTTTACGATCTAAGCCGAGCGTTTGACTCAATTGACCACAACCTTCTTCTAGAAAAACTGTATGGCATAGGTATAAGAGGAAATGCTTATGACTGGGTTTCATCATATCTCTCTGCCCGCACCCAGACTGTCATCATAGAAGGTATAAAATCGAAAACACTTGCATCAAAGCTTGGTGTTCCCCAGGGATCCGTTCTCTCTCCAACGCTCTTCATTGTTTTCATGAACAATCTAACCGATACATGCAAAACTCCTGACAGGACCATTCTATACGCAGATGACACAAACTTTCTTCTAAGGTCAACATCATTAGAGGATCTAACTGAAAAAAGCAATAATGCCTCAGAGGAACTCAACACATGGTGCGGGGACAACGGCTTGATCCTTAATACAGCCAAAACTTATTATATGCGATTTCTCACAAAAAATCAAATAACTCAAGTTTGTCCACTTATAAAAGTGGGAAAAAAGTCAATTGAATCTATTGACAAGATTAACTTCCTAGGCATTACTCTAGATCACAAACTTACATGGGAAGCACATATAGACTTGGTCTGCTCAAAACTCAGCAGCATGTGCTATCTTATAAGATTTATAAGAGATACTGTCACGCCAGGTGTTCTGAGAATGCTTTACTTTGGATTGGTGGAGTCTGTTCTTGGGTATGGTCTGATATTCTGGGGCTCATCGACTTACTTCAATAAAGCTTTTACTATGCAGAAAAAAGTTGTCAGATGCATAAATAATTCCCACCCACATCAAAGTTGCCGACATATATTCAAGAGAGACAGTATCCTCACCCTACCATGTCTCTACATTCTTAATCTGCTCTGTTATATTAAGGAAAATGAGAATACATTCCTAAAAAACTCAGATGTTCATACTTACTCAGTCCGTGAACGACAAAATATTTATCAGCCATTCTCCAGGTTAAAACTGGGACAAAACTCTCCATCTTATATGGGAATAAAATGTTTCAACAAGCTTAAAAGAACCCATAGCAATACAAAAAATTTTACTAAAGCTGTAAAAAACTATCTGCTGGAAAATGCTTTTTACTCTGTAAGTGAGTTTCTTAATTCTCCGCAATGAGCACTGAACTTTGGGTCGTTTAGCGAAAATAAATCAAATTTATTATTGTATTATTTATGTTATGGTTGTATTTTGTTTTCAAAAGTCAAAGTCAAAATAAGCTGGATTGAAGTGATTTGATAGAGTTTGCGATTGTCCGAGCTAAATTGTGTTAGTATCTCCTCGTGTTCTTGTAATGTATTATACCGTATTTTATTTTATTACAATTATGTTAGTGCAGTTGTCAATTCTATTTAGTATGTAAGCTTTACTTTATGACTAGTGGGATAAATTAATGTATACTATGTATGTATTAGTTTTGTGCACGAATAATGAAATAAATAAATAAATATCTTTATCTTTTCTTATATATATTGAATAAGCAATTCTAGCACTATGAATTAATATTTTTTCTGATTATTTAATTTTTCTAATTAAAATCTGAAATGGAATGGTAGATTAAACATTGGGCAATAAAAAATTATTCCTGTAGACTTTCAACCAAAACAGAAAATTTAAAAAACATTAAATAAGATAAAGTCAGAAGTCTTGGTAATCTTATATTAGATTTTTTGTAAGATTTCAATTAAATTTCAAAGTATTCACAACTATTTTTGATAAAAAAGGGAAGCTAGCTACTTTTGGACAAATGAGAAAGAGGACTTTTGTCCATTAACATTTTTAACAAAATTAAATAAGTTATGCTTACAGAATAAAATGTATTTAGGAGAAATCTTTTAAATTCTTTCAGTGTATCTCATAACTCACTATAACTGAGATGGATTGAATCTGAAACCAGAAAATTTAAACCATTTAAATTTAAATCAATGCTGGAAACCGTTTTTTACTTTCAAGAACTTCTGATGCCTTGACAATTTTCCTTGTGACATTGTGTACTAAATTAAATAATAATTTTCCATAAGAAATCATGGTTCTCAGTATTAGACCATGGCAAAATGAAATCACTTAATAATGTATTAAATACCTTTTATGTAAGCATTGTTGTTTATTGCATAATAAATGTTTTTTTTATTCTATTCTAAGTACCACATGTTGAGGTAGATATCTCTCAACAGCTTGCGTTAATGAAAATATTAGAAACAAATAGGGATATTTTATTAGGATTCTGAAGTTGGGAATGTGTTGAATATTCTGAATTACCTGAGAGAGATTGCAATACATGGCCAGTAAAAACAACTAACAAACCAGTGACATCACACCATGCTGTGATTCCCTTCCAAGTAGATCGAAAAGGATATGTACAAAAAGATATGAGTCAATTTGATGATGTTAATCTAACAAATATAAGAATATTTTTAATTCTGAGATATCCATATCATGATTTGTATTTAAATTTTAAAGACAACAAACGGTCTGCTCTATAAGAAATGTTTGCCAATTTTAGAAATTTCTATTATGGATTGACAAGTGAACCAATTTTTATTCCTGAAACATTTAAGACAACTTCACCTATTTCACACAAAGACTGTTCACATCGAAAAGATTCACTTCAAAGTAGTTCTTTAGTTATGAGAGTTAAATTTGAAACAAATGAGAATATTAAAAAAAATACCTCTGTTTAATGTCTTATTCTACCTGATATATAACCCTCTAACAAAAATAGTGAGGCAACTTTGATGCGCATGCATCAGTTTTCATACTTATAAAATAACACAACCAACTTTCCTTCATTATGTATTATATGCATTGGTTAATCATTTTTTAACACAAATTACAAGAGATGAAGAAACAAATTAGGGAATATGGTTAGATAATAGTCAACTTTCTCTCTTTTGACTTCAGCATGGTCGCGACGCGGCTGCTGATTCGGAAGCATAATAAGCAAAATAAATTGGGACTGCCTAAATAAACATATAACGTATGATTTCGAAATCAGATGATTAATCCAAGTATTTTGTTTATTTGGTTCCGTATAATCCGACTCTTTAAATAATCCGAATATTTACATCACTAGTCAGATGTTCCCTTTGATGATTGGAAGCCAAACTGTTCTGAACTAAGAATGCTATGTCTGGCAAGGTATGAAATTACTCTCTTTTTAACAATTTTTTTCGATGATCTTAGATAGAGTATGGAGCACAAAATTGTAGCAATCTTGAAGCAGGAAGGAAAAGTTCCAGAGCAAAATGATTCATTACTAACTTCCACCAATACTTGCAAAACTGAATAAAGAAATAATCTAATTGAAATTTAATCCCAACCTGCTGCTTTTATTCCTAATTTCTGCAAAAATATTCTTAAACTTAAATGTAAATATCTGTTGTAGCAAGAAAAAAAGAATGTGTTACACTAGTATTTTCAAACAAAATGTTTATGATCTAAGCATTGATGTTGCTGGACAAATTGTATGCAATAGAGCAGTAAAATTTATTTAATTCATTGCTTGATACATTTGTATTTATGACTTTTGGCACATTATTTTTTTCCCTTAGTTCATTTACAATCTTCCAAGATTCTTGCTGCACATTACTGGAATTTCCAATCCTATCTCTGTAATATGAAGACTTAGCATGTCTAATAACACTTCCATAAACTTGTCTATAATTGTTAAAATATGAAATAAAAAAATTATTATGTAAATAGAACTTTCTAATGTAGAGCAGGGAACCCATATTTTTATAATACTTTTCTGAAATACCTGCATTTATCACCTTGCAAAGAACTTTATTTTTTCCAAAATTTGTGCACACATAGTCAATTCTCGTTGTTTTAACTATGTACATACAAATAATATATATTCTTTAAACTCTATGTTAAATTTGACCATTTGAGTATTTTTAGAGACTTTTTAAGTGAAAATTTATTTTTCAATTTATGAGTAAAGTTTTTTTCGTATATTCTTTCCATGTTTTGTTTATTGATTTTAATACTGATTGCATGCTACTTTATTTTTATATTTAGCTATGTGTAACAGGCTAGTAACTTTTCCTAATACCTCAATTTTATATTAAAAATTCTTGACTTGCTGTAATTTTTCATTTATCAAATGTATATCAACCATCATTCGTAGGCCAAATGAGCTTAGTAAACACTGTAACATTTGTGTATTAATATTAAACGAGTTTAAAAAATCGATAATAAAATCCCCACATAATATAATCAAAGTACCACAATTTAACTGTGATAACACAAGCTTTAACCTAAACAAGATTTCACTAACTATACCAATCAGAGAACGATATAAGCCAAGAACATATAGATTAAATTTGGAGCAGTAAGTTATTGAAAGCTCAAAAACTTTATCCTCATTTAAGAAGTCAAATTTATTAATGTTTATAAAGTTATAGAAAATTCAAAAATATTTCCTTAACCAGAACAACTGTTCCTCCATGTAAATAAGTTGAACGACAGTAGTTACTAATGATAGAGTAATTCAGCAAAAAGAATGGTTCTTCTGTCTTTCAACCAGTGCTCACACAAAACTATAATACTAGGATTACTGAGAGTTTCCAAAAAACTATAATGATAATGACACCATTGTGGTCTTCTTTGCATAGAATCCTGAGAGTAAGGAAATGAAAATAAGTAAAATTCTTCACTTAATTTTCTGACAGCTTCCAGTAATTTGTTTTACACATGATCACAAGACTTTTTAATATATGGTGCTGGTCCATCTATACACTCACCCACTTGATTATGATGAGTGTAACATGGTAAGTTTACTGTAATTCCTAAATTTGTACCAACCCCACTGACCCTAAAAATGTTCTTAAATAATTAAGTGGAATATATTTTAGGTCATCCACCTTAACTTTCCACAATAGCACAGTTAGCACTAAACCAATAACTTTACCACCAGGTTCAATAATATCTTCTGTAGGTACAGTATTCAATGAACACATTAATGACTTAATGTAAGAATGAGTTGCTCTGTAGATTGCTAAAGGCCATTTTACATGCTGCAAAACTTACCTTCAAGTCTATTGCAGCAAGAGATTGCACTTGCCGGACATTCTGCGCAATTTTTCTTGCAAGTTGTTTTACAAGCGGCAATTGTGTTTCAATTGCAATATGTAGCCAACTTTTGAAAATTTAATTTACTTCTGACAATTTACTTAAACTTGTGGTGCAAGTTAGATTATTATTACAAGTTAAAACGGACCCTAAAATAAATAAATCCAACTCGAAAAAAGTAATTGCTGCTTCAGTTTCCTTAATTATTGCTGCTGCCGTTCTTTTGCAAACCAGCAATGTAGAAAGAAGACAAAGAAGATGGTGAATTAGACCATGGTTAAACCAAGAAAGAGGAAATATAGGAATGACTGAAGAATTTTTGTCATCAGACACTACACTACACTACACAGTATGCTAATTATTTAATAAAGGATCAAACAACGTTTGAAAAATTATTATTTGCCACACGCTATTATTTAGATATTTTCTTTTAATAACCAAAACAAAAGAGATAAACATTTTTATAGAACGGGGCCTACATAAATCACGTAGGCCCCGTAAGAAGTATAACTTCTAACCACAAAATATGGTACGTCAAGAATTCGTTTTTTCACTTCTAAAGGAACTTTTATTTTTTGGTTAGTTATAGAAATATAACTTAAATTTTCCCCCAGACTTGCACCAAACTTGCAATAAAAATTCATTTGCAATTGCATTCAATGCAATTCTTTCTTGCAAGTTGCAATAGCCTTGAACAAAAGCACGCACAGTGGCAAGACATTTGTACCTTTTGTCAAACTGCCCATGCCTTTGTTCAAGACTACTGCATATTGCAAAGGAGAATTGCAGTATGTAAAACGGCCTGAACTGTATTCGTGCAATTCTCTTACAATCGCAAGAGACTTGCACGATTTTGTCAAACTGCGCATGCCCACGTTCAAGGCTATTGCATATTGCAAGAAGAATTGCAGCATGTAAAACGGCCTTAACACTTAAATAAAACATCTCCAGTGGCGCACATCAAAATGCGTTTCATTTAAATTAAGAAAATAGTTGCCTGGATTGGAAAAACGAATCACTCTGTACATATAAAAATACGAAAAAATAAAAATTTCTGTAACATTTTTTCTATCATTTAGAGTTTCTGAGGTGGTGTCTCAAGATAAACTGGCCACCGGAATTTTTACCGGAACCTTTACTTCTCAAATTTAATAATAATTTAATATTAAAAAAATGTTTAGAAATATTTTAGTATATTACCCTATCCCTGTGAAACAAAACAATTTCTCTCTGGTTAAACATTAACCACCATTTTCTCAATTGTGAATAAAAGTACTTTTAAATTTGCTTGTTACAATAGCGCACACTAGGAGGGTGAAACTGCTATATAAGGGTGAAACATGTCACATTTCTTTTATCATTTTATATATTGTTTCTACCATTAAGAAAAAAAAATTGTTTTATTGAAAAGCAGGTACTTAAATAAAAAGGGTGAAACATATCTAATTTACTTACTTAAACATTTTCTACACTATACAGGGTAGCCTTTTGGAATACAAAATCACCTAAAAATACAAATATTTTTTTATATCCATAATGATTAGTTTGTGATCTTTCCACAACCAAGTGCTGCCAGCCAACCAGCACGACAACACAACAGTGTTCAACAATGACAACTCTCATGGGTTGAACATCAATGCTGGGGTGCCTCAGGGATCTGTACTAGGACCTCTGCTCTTTTTAATTTATGTGAATGACCTTCCTCATCTGCAAGGTAATGGAGAAAATCTTCCTCAACATTCAACTACAACAAACTTAATTGAGTGCCTTAACATCTAGACTAAGAAAATAGATGAAGGTAAACCAGTTGACATTCTCTACCTAGATCAGGAAAAAGCATTCGACAAGGTCCCATTTGGCAGGCTCCTATACAAACTGGACCACTTTGGCATCAGAGGAAACCTACACACATTCATCTCACGAATCCTCACTAGAAGGACCTATCAAGTAAGAGCAAATGGGGTATATTCCGGGCCGCATACAGTCCAGAGTGGTGTCCCCCAGGAATCAGTTATAGGACCCCTGCTATTTATAGCATACATAAGTGACCTTGACCAGCACATAAAAACCAACATTTCGTACTTTGCGGATGATACCAAGTTATACTGTAATCCAACGACAGAACTGGCACTCTTTCAGGAGGATATCAGAACCATTGAAACCTGGACAGAGACCTGGCTGCTTAAACTGAACGAAGACAAATGTACTATATTACATTTGGGGGCAAATAACCCTCAACATCCCTATACACTGCATCAAACATAACTTAAGGAGGTAGCTGAGCAGAGGGACCTTGGTGTCATTGTGAGCAACAACCTCAAATGGTATTGTAAAGAAGGCAAACACATTTGTATATCTTATTCAGAAAGCCTTTGCTGATAAATCTATCCAAACAATGAAGAAGATATACCTAACATATGTGAGGCCTAAGTTAGAATATGCCCATTCTGTCTGGAACCCTTACTACATCAAGGACATCAAGCAACTGGAGAAGGCCCAAAGAAGATTTACCAAGATCCATAACTCTCTAAAGAATACTCCATACAATGAGCGCCTTAAAGTCTTTGATCTAATACCTCTGAAGGAAAGAAGGGATTGGGGTGATCTAATTGAGACTTACAAGATACTGAATAACAACTATTGGCAAGGGCTAAACCTCAATCACAACTTGCATCTGACAAACACAAACAATCAACTAAGAGGACACAGTAAAAAGCTCAAAAAAGAAAAGTGGCCAAGTCTAGTGCATAAAAATTTCCTGTCAAACCATGTAGTGTATAGACGGAACTCATTAAACGAAAGTACAGTCAGTGCTCCGAACAAAAACAACTTCAAAAATAGACTCGACATGGAACTAAAAGGCAAAAACAGTAGTTTAGTGCATTACCTGGTATAACCTGTGATATGATATTCTGTGATAGTAAGAGTACAACACAAGTGATAATTCAAAGACGTAGCACAATGTAGCAGTCTCATTGGCCTGGCCGCTTACTGCTACTGGCAGTGATAATAATAATAATAATAATAAATAATAAATCCAGGGTGATTTCACAATTTTTGCTGTTGATACCACTATTCTTTGGCATGACACTGATGTTGATGTTCTTCAGGAAAAGATAAGCAGTGGCATACATACAGATTAAACGGTGGTGTGATGCAAATGTACTGTCTTTCAATACTAGAAAAACAAAAACACTAAATTTCAAATGTGTAACTGACGACATTTATTTGGTCAACGAAATTATTAGACCTAAAGAAAGTAGGTTTTTAGGTATTATAATTGATAGTTTTTTTAAAATTCAATAAGCGTATAAGCAATCTATGCAAGATGTTATCATTAAGTTGCTATGCATTGATGGTTATCTCAAATAATTTGGATATATCAATAGCACATAGCACATACTTTGCACTGATTGAAACACATATACGCTATGGAATAACATTTTGGGGTTCTTGTTCTAATTATTTGTATAATGATGTCTTTTTACTACAGAAGAGGGCAATATGGTATAAGTGCGGAGCTAGGTTGCGTGATTCTTGTCATCCATTATTTATAAGGCATTCTAGTTTGACTGTGCTGTATTTTTATAATGGAGACCGCTTAAAAAATACAAAGGTGAACTTAAGCTTATTAATATCTTCATTATATTTTATATATCACATTTATGATGAAAAAGTTTTTTGTTTGAACTAACCTCAAAAAAAAAATTATAATACGTGACAAGCTTATCAGATGAGGCTGCCAATTCTTAGTCACAAATGATGCAAAATTGTTTTGTTTTTCGATCACAAAATATTTAACTGTCTTCCTCTTGAACTGCGTATGTTGCAATGCCAGAAAAGCTTTAAAAAGGGTGTTAAAAAGTTATTACTCAAAAAGGTGTAATATAATATTCAAGAATTTTTGAACGACCATTTAAAGTGATTTAAATGTGAGAATTTTAGACTATGTTCTGTGAACTGTTTGTTTATATTTTGATATTTTTCAAGTATGATTTTTTAATATGTCTCTTTTATTTAGGTATAAGTATAAGTATATGTATTTAATTTATTTCTCTATGTATCATTTGGACATATAAGCTTTTTTGAACTTGACTTAAAATAATTTCCCCTTGTTTGTAAAAATTTAAAAATCATTCGAGTATAATTATATAGTTACTTAATTTAGATTTTAATGTTGGTTTTGCTATATAATACAACTTTTATGTACGCTTATATACTGCATTTCTGTATTCTTCACTAGCACGACTTTGTCAAGAATGAAATCAACATTTTAGACATTTTTTGACTTTGACTTTTAGTTTAAAAAAAGGTGAAAACAGGACAAATCTATTTTCTTTTTTGCATACACATAAACTTTTTGGAATATAGGGTTCTCTAAAGGGGTGAAACAGCTCCCTAAAAACAATTAAAATTTTTGGTGTTTTAAGGGGTGAAAAACGCCAAACCATAAAACAGGTTTGATTATACATTTTTTTGACTAAAGGGTGATTCTAAAGGGGTAAAACAACTCTTTATGAGTAAAGATTTTTATTTATCTCAGAATCTAATAATATTTTTAAGACATGATAAAACTCAAATCTTTTATTTTTTTTTGCATATCCGTTTGGGTTGTTATTAGAATCTTTAGCCTTTTTAGGAGTTCTTCGCACTAGTGGACACATGCCTCAGATAAGGTGTTGCCTTTTGGGGTTTCTAGGGTTATTTAATTCTGTCTTTGTACTGCAGAAGACAGAAGTGAGACTGTTGTCTGGGGCTAATTCTCGTGGATCCTGAGAACTGCCATTTATCTCCAAAAAGATCCTAACTTTGCCATCACTTCTAATACTGGAAACCTTTAGCCTGGTTTTCAAAAATAGGGAAAATCCTGAAGTACCAGTGGCTACTGCCTATCAAACTAGAGGTTATGTTAATTTTAATATTCATATAACATTGCCCACATCTACTATGACCAAAAAATCAATTTTTTATGAAAGTAAAGTTATTTAATCATTTGCCAACTAAAATGAAATGTTTGCAAAACTTGAAATTGTTCAAAAGAACCATAAAGAAAGCATTATTTGGAGCTTCCTATAGTTTGAATGATTTTTTTTAGATACCCTTTAAATATTTTAAATTTTTTTTCAATTTTATATGTTGTATTTTGTATATTTGTTTTTTTTTATATATTTACTATAGTGAACACTACAGTTAATAGTGTTTTCTATATGTTCTTTATTATATTATTTTCCTTTGTAGTACCATTTTACTTGGGTGTCGGATTCAGTTCTGGGACCATAACTTTTTATTATATTCATCAATGACCTAAGGTACATTATAAGAAATATTAGGTGTACTGTTTCTATTGGTGTTATAATAATGTTATATTTTGGGATAGTGGACTCTCATATACAGTATAGTTGGAGTTTTTGGGCTCGTTTTTGGGGTACTTTATCATATATGCAAAAAGCTTTTGTCTGCCAGAAAAAAATCAGTAAGTGTATGGAGAGTGATAGTCAAAATTTGATGTTTTGACACTACCCTCTATGTACATTTATCAGCTCATAATGTATATTGAATATGACTACTACAATTTTCATCTACAACTGCCGACTAGGAATATCTCAGAACTCTCCAACATACATGGATATTAAATGTTACAACAAGACTGGAACACTTGTAGGGCACAGTTCAAAGGGATTTAAGAGAAAAATGAGATTTGTAAGAGTTTATACATTTTATTTAGTCAAATAGTTTCTTAACCACAGAGTATGTACCTGTCTATTAGATTGCTTTTATTTTTACATGTATCTGTTAATACATGTGACATATTGAGGTATTTGTTATTGCAGCAGTGGTATGATTTTCTGTTCTTCATTTTACTTAACCTATTATTAGTTTACTATACTTAGTTGATAATAATAATAATAACAATATTATTGTATTTTAGCTTTTAATTTAATCTGACTAGCCTTATAAATTTTATATATATGTACAGTTGGCGACAGATATATCCGTACGGCTGAATTGCTTCATTGTAAATTGTACTTCATCTTCCTTTATTTATCTGAACTACCTTTCGCATTTGACAGTTATAACAGCACATGATGACATGATTAATTATTGATGTTTATTGATTTTTGATGTCATTCTTGCTTTGTCAAGGATAAAATAATAGCACAAAATATGCCACGTTTAAATATTGCTACAAAAACTTCCATAATTACTCTAGTAGAATAAGGCTGGTGTCGAATTATTTTGGTATAGCTAAAATAACTGTCCAGGGAATTATATAAATCGTAAAGAAGTGACGTGAGGACCATACCTTGGAAAGATCGGCGAAAGACAAAATCCATTTGAAACGGCTGTATCGACGAGTATATATAATTTTTCCAGCAGAAGAAATAGAGCAGCTGCCCCAAAAGTTTTCTTAAAGTTCAATGATAAAGAATAAAGGGGTCGGGTTTGCTTTAGAATATTTACCGCAAAATAGAGATTTTTGGGAAAAGGTGATATTTTTTGACAAAAAACTATTTCAGGCTACTTGTAATTAATTGGTAAATTCACGTTCACCGACCTCCAAATTCTCGGTACGATCCAAATTACACTCAAAACAAGCAACTTAGAGGTAGTTTTTTTAATTAATTTGTTTTATTATTTCGGTATTAGTGAATATAACATGTCTTTGAAAGTAACCTAATATAGAGCAAATTATTCAGTTACTTAAAAAACCTTAATATACCTTTAAAAACCACTCAATCCCTATGATTGTAACCTAGGTAACAGGTAAAAATAAAAGTCCGTATTACCAAAATATCATAAAACGAGGTTATATTCAGTTGACACCGTACAGATTTATCTGATGCTAACTGTACCTGTTGCCAACACACTGTGTTTTGAGATTCGAGGAATAGGCAAACCAAATCGTTGAATTAAGAAAAAATTGACATTTCTGGTTGCTAAGTGAATATCTAACAAAACTTTGATTTTTTTGATAATTTGAAGCATCTGACGTATATGTATGGAAATTAAAGTCAAAAATAAACTAATGAGTTTATTCAAATAAATTTATTATGAATGATTACTAATATTTATTGATTTATTTATGGCATAGCCATTTTATAAGTAGATATACACAGCAACTGATAAAATATATCTACAGTACATTATATAATATCACTAATATTATAGACATTATAAAAATCATACAGGAACAGGAATAGCATCACAGGATTTTAACATCAACTTAAATTTTACAAAGCTCGAGCCAAACATATTAAAAATTCTCTCCATAATTAATTTCATTGGCTGATCTCATAATACGAAAATGAAAGGATTATTTTTGCCATAATTAGTTGGGTGAAAAGGTATTGCAAAAATATTAGTGTTCGTACCTCTTCTCTGACTTATAATGAATGTAATCAATTGTAGTAATTTCGGACAGTCTACTCTACCATCAATAATCTTATGTAAAAAACATAAATCCACCAAACAGAGAATCATGTTGTAATCATACTCATCTTTAACATACCCACAACGATAGGCGACTATTCTTAAAAAATAACATTATAAATGGCTGCAAACTATCTTTTTTTTTTATATCTAGGTTACATATCAAACAAACTGACATTTTAAAACAACTCTGTTCTATTATTTAATGTTTCTCTCTTACAATCAGCGCACTCCGGAGTCCTGATAGGATGAAAGTATTTGTACAACTACTGTGTCTATAAAAACTTAAGGTAAATGACATAATTTATTACGATTGCTTAAATATTATTGTTTATATTATGTATCGAAACATTCTGTAGACAGACTAGTCTACAGAGATATGTACTTTTCTTAAATATTTGCTTCAATCAATTTAAAGTTAAATATTTTTTATTCAGTTGCGAAAAGCCAAAAAAGATTTTTGTTTGTCAATCTAAATGCAACAAATAATCTGAATACATTTAAAAATAACATTAAAGATGGCTGCAAACTATCATTTTTTTCATATCTAGGTTACATGTCAAACAAACTGACATATTTTAAAACTTGAAATCAACTCTTTTCTATTATTTAATGTTTCTCTCTTATGATCGGCGCACTGATGAGTCCCAATAAGATGAAACTATTTGTACAACTACTATGTGACTATAAAAACTTAAGGTAAATGATATAATTTCTTATGCTTGCTTAAATAACATTGTTTATATGATGAGTCCCAATAGGATGAAAGTATTTGTACAACTACTATGTGACTATAAAAACTTAAGGTAAATGATATAATTTCTTATGCTTGCTTAAATAACATTGTTTATATTATGTATCGAAACATACCGTAGATAGACTAGTCTACATGTTGAGATATATAATTTTATTAAATATTTGTTTCAATCAATTTAAAATTAAATATTTTTATTCAGTTGCGAAAAAGCCAAAAAAGATTTTTGTTTGTCAATCTAAACCTCGATGTAAATGCAACAAATTATCTGAACACATTTAAAAATAACATTGATAACATAGATGGCTGCAAACTATCATTTTTTTCATATCTAGGTTACATGTCAAACAAACTAACATATTTTAAAATTTGAAATGAACTCTTTTCTATTATTTAATGTTTCTCTCTTATGATCGGCGCACTGATGAGTCCCGATAGGATGGAAGTATTTGTACAACTACTATGTGTCTATAAAAACTTAAGGTAAATGACATAGTTCTTATGCTTGGTTAAATAATACGCAATAAGAGAAATTCAGTTCCTTTGTACGATAACGAGCTTAAAATTAAAGAAAAAGAGAAAAGTACGGCATACAAAAGATTTATCGAGAACACTGAAAATAGAGAGTTATGTTGGGCAGAGTATAAGGAAAAAAGTAATAGTTTTGTAAATCTTTTAAAACAAAGAAGTATGGTTTTGTTCGAAGCTGGGTTTTCCTTACTGGATGAATTTTCTGCTTGTCATCAAAGTGACAGATCGCGACAAATTGACAACTGTGACAGCAGAGAAAAATCAAATGACGCAGAGAATGGGGCAAATGAAAACCACTGCGAAAATAATAAAAATGAAACAGAATGGAAACTTGTGGAAAATAAAAGAAAAACCAAGACAGGGACACTGAATGTGGGCCAAACTAGGCCTAATCCGATAATAGGAGTAAACAAAAATGCAATTTCTCTGCAAGTAGCACAGCAGTTTTACTGGATATAAGAGAAATTCAGTTCCTTTGTACGATAACGAGCTTAAAATTAAAGAAAAAGAGAAAAGTACGGCATACAAAAGATTTATCGAGAACACTGAAAATAGAGAGTTATGTTGGGCAGAGTATAAGGAAAAAAGTAATAGTTTTGTAAATCTTTTAAAACAAAAGAAGTATGGTTTTTATGAATTAAAAATTGAAGAAAATACGCGTAATAGTAGAAAAATGTGGATATTGCTCATGGTTTATATAAAATGCCTCAAAGTCTGATAAGTTACACAAACATAAATTTTGGCAGCCTGAGTGACAGTGACAATATTTTAAATGCAAATAGTGAAAAGGAGGCTGCATGTATGTTCAATGATTATTTTGTGAGCTGTATTGAAAGCATCGTAAAGAGTATAAATCCTCCTGAGTAGTGGAGATGTCAAAATATGTTTTTGATAGAGAAACCATTAAATGAATTTGTAACTATTTCTTTTAATGAACTATCAAAGATTATTAAAAGATTAAAATTAAAAAAAGACTGTAGGGAATATCTCAACTCACTATTTCTAAAAAACACCATTAACAGTATAGGACACATCTTGTTGCATTTCGTTAATACATCACTGCATAGCGGCAAGTTCCCTAATGAACTTAAAACTAGCAAAGTAACACCAATACAACAAGTAGCAAATGCAAACCACGTTTTCAAATTTAGGCCGGTAAACTCACTGCCATGTTTAGAGAAAGTACTGGAGAGAGCAGTTTTTGAACAAATATTGGAATACTTTAATGTCAATAATTTATTTTTGGGAAATCATTTTTCAAAGAGCTTTTGAAACAATAGACTGTGAGATCTTGTTGAAAAAATTGCAATTTTATAAGATAAGTGGTAAAGCGTTGAATTGGTTTGTGGAATATCTGATGGGACAGAGGTCACAGTATACAAGATTGGGAAACTCGAACTCAGAAAAAAGACAAAATCACTGCGGTATCCCGCAAGGAAGCATTCTAGGAGCTTTACTGTTTATTATATATATATCAATGATATAAACTTCACTGAAGGAATAGCGTTCCTAAACTTGTTCGCTGATGACACCCTTGTCTCATGTAGTGGGAAAAATATAGAAGAAATATTACTGAAAGTTAGACAGCTAATTTTAAATAAGTTTCTTGAAACTAACAAGTTAAAATTAAATGTAGAAAAAACAAAAGCAATGATAATAAGTACAAAACAAAAACTAAATAAAATTCATCTGGAAATTGATGGAAAGGAAATTCAGTGGGTGGAACATATAAAGTATCTTGGGTTTCAGCTAGACAATTCACTAAGTCTTAACAAGCATTTTGAATTTTTAAAAAAGAAAATACGTAAAAAACTATATTCTTTTGTTAGGGCAGTGAAGTTCCTTACACTCGCTGCAAGAACAACGTTATTCAAGAGCATAGTACAACCCCACTTTGATGATTGTGCTAGCATGCTTTATTTAATGTCAAAAGACCAGATTAGACATCTCCAAATACTATTTAATAGGGGAATGCGATTGGTGTTACGAAGCAGTAGGTATACACCAATAAAGGTTATGTTGGGTATATTAAAATGGATGTCAGTAAAACAACGTTCGTACTATCTAACAATGAAGATGTCATCATGGCGCCGAGTGAATCGTCAACTAAAAGTCCGCGCAACGTAAATATTGAAAAAAAAAGTGAAAAATCGCGATGTTTTCATTGTAACAAGTCAGTGACCACCCAAATATCGTGTTGTTTGAAGTGCAATCAAAATTTTCATCCCTCTTGCAGGCAGCTTGTTTTAAGCTGCCGCAAAAAAATCTGCCACTTGTAATCATCAATCACGTAATGAATAATGTAATGTAATAATCGAAAATACCGACGACCGAATTCCGCTATTAAATCGGATTATTCAAGAACTTGAAAAATCTCCTTCTTGAGGAAAACTGCTCCTTGTGGAAACAAAAGGTGAAAGCCCTTGAGAAAACCTTAGAGGAAAAAGAGGTTAGTAAACAGAAAAAGAACGTAAACAAGCCCTATTACAACATGGTCCGTCCTCAGAAATTCCAGTCATAGTACCGCCATCCACTATAGATCCACCAAAAACAGAAAAACAGTTGTTCCAGCAAAACGTCAACTTCAGTCAGTGCCGTTCGAAGCTGGGTTTTCCTTACTGGATGAATTTTCTGCTTCTCATCAAAGTGACAGATCGCGACAAATTGACAACTGTGACAGCAGAGAAAAATCAAATGACGCAGAGAATGGGGCAAATGAAAACCACTGCGAAAATAATGAAAATAATAAAAATGAAACAGAATGGAAACTTGTGGAAAATAAAAGAAAAACCAAGACAGGGACACTGAATGTGGGCCAAACTAGGCCTAATCCGATAATAGGAGTAAACAAAAATGCAAATTCTCTGCAAGTAGCACAGCAGTTTTACTGGATATTTGTTTCTGGTCTCACAAAAAATACAGAAGCTCAAAACATCATTGACTTTCTAAAAGGTCATCAACTTATAGGTGATTGTGTCTGCGAGAAAATGGTCACTAAATCCAAGCAAGTCTGTTCTTTCAAACTTGGAGTACTCAAGGATCAACTAGATAAGGTAGTGGATCCCCAACTCTGGCCTGAAGGTATCTGTGTAAACCATTTTCGGAATCTACAACGCCGACATACCAAACTGAGCAGTCACAGAGAGTGCAACGCACGGTAGACAGGGTAGTAAATGTAAATAAGAATAATATCTCTGTTCTTCATTTTAACATTCAATGTATACATAATAAAATTTCTGATATTGAGATGCTCATCAATGAAAATCACTTGGATTGCTGTGTGTAAATGAACACTGGCTAACGGCTGACGAATTTGAAGTATTAACGATTCAAGGGTATAGGGCTGCTTCTGGTTATTACAGGTCTGTGAGCAGGCATGGGGGTGTGGCTATTTACTTAAAGAACAACATTGAATATCGTGATTTGAATGTTTCTAGTTTCTCAGAGGAGGTCACCTGTGAGGCAGCAGGTGTTTTTCTAAATCGGTCACTTACGCAGCTTGTCACAATTTACAAGTCCCCTAGTGGAGACTGGAGAAAATTCTTGGAAATATTGGAGTGTATCCTTGAAAATTTGAATCCCTTAGTAAACACTATCGTAGCTGGAGACTTCAATGTCCATTTCTGCTCTGATGATTATAAGGCACGTGATGTCTGTGATCTTTTTCGAGCATATGGGATTTATAAAACCGTAAGCTTTCCAACTAGAGGTAAGGCATGCCTTGACAATATATTTACCAACATAGACCATGAAATAAGTTGTGCAAAATTGTTTCAGCTGTATCATTTGTCTAATCATGATGGTGTTATGTTTGACTTTGTTGCTAATTTGTCACACAGTACGCATAGGACCAGAATAGGTTATAGAGTTGTAACGGATGAGGGACTGTTTAGTCTTTTTAACATAATAGAACAGGTCAGTTGGGATTTTGTTAATGATGATAGTATGCGACAGATTTCAGGTTTTTATTGATATTATTTCCAATGCAGAAAAATCTTTCTTCCCACTTAAATTCAAAATGACAGATAGTAGTCATAAATCTCTAAAAATTAACTGATTCAACGACCATCTTCGTCAAATGAGAGAAACCCTTCACAGTTTGGTCTCCATCAATAAGCAGTATCCTAATCTGGTAGCAAATGAACATATTAAAACATTCAAATTTTCTTACAGAGCTGAAATTTGCGCTGCTAAAAAAATGGCTCATGACAATTACATTAACACTTCTATGTATGGAATTTTATTCTGTATTTTGTAATTTTAAGCTTAAATGTTTAATGTATAATTATAAGTTTCTACGTTTCTTTTATTATGTAACATTTACTTTTTATTATGTAACATTTTAAAGATAACATATTGTATTAGGATTTCCTAACTAAATAAATAAATAAATAAAATTGTTTATATTATGTACCGAACCATTCCATAGACAGACTAGTCTACATGTTGAGATATGTAATTTTATTAAATATTTGCTTCAATCAATTTAAAGTTTAATATGTTTATTTAATTGCGAAAAAGCCAAAAAAGATTTTTGTTTGTCAATCTAAATGCAACAAATAAACTGAACACATTTAAAAATAACATTATATATGGCTGCAAACTATCATTTTTTTTATACCTAGGTTACATGTCAAACAAACTGACATATTTTAAAAATTTGAAATGAACTCTTTTCTATTATTTAATGTTTCTCTCTTACGATCGATGAGTCCCAATAGGATGAAAGTATTTGTACAACTACTATGCGTCTCTAAAAACTTAAGGTAAAGGGATGGTGTGTGTGGTCGCCTTTATAAGCCATGTTTGTGTTCCTGAAAATTATAAATTAATAAGTTTCATAAAAAGTAATACAAAAATTGCGAAAAATTTCTCTAGGAATTATTGGATATGCTAACAGTGATTATAATAATAAAAAAGTTCCAAAAAACTAAGATAACAACAAACTATTCAGACATTGTGCTCATGCATAACCTCTCTAGAAATAAGCAAAGTTAGACTTTGATCTGCAGAATAAAGGTGTCCCTGCACTAAAGGATTAACTGACAAAATATAAAAAAACGGGTAAAAAAGAATCTTTTGGAACTTTCAAATGCTGCAGTGATGGCAAGGAAATTACATGTTATTACTGCATATCCTGTAAAACCAACCAGCACAGAAGCTGCGTAGAAAGAAGACGAGGAAACATTTACATTGGTGACCATCGCATCTACTGTGGGAAAAAATGTGAAGACTCTTGTTTGGAGATAGACGAAGAGCATGAAATAATCTGACAACTAAAAAGCAACATATCTGAACTTCAGGATGAAATAAAAATGAAAACGACATCATTGGAGAAACAAAGACACCATTCCACATCATTTGTGTTGGATGCTACAGAGGCTGAAGACCATACAAAAAAGAAATTGACAGCTACAAATTAAAAATAGAAAGTCTTGAATGAAGTCTAATGTAACAAACAACAAAATTAAAAGAAGCAAGGGAACACAAATAAGAAGTTAAAAGAAAAAATGATCGAGTTTTAGATAAAACAACCGAAGGCTATAGATCTTTTCGTAAAAAGATGGAAAAGGAACTAAATGAAATGGGTATTGAAACTTGAACAAGTTTAGCTTTTCATAAAACGGGATGATATGAGGAGAATATCTTTGAACTTTGGCTATAAAACAGATGCAAAAGTTCTGCATTCTCTGTAACCTCATGCGACTCTCATTCGTCAAACAAGGTCCATAAACAACATCAGCATAATGAAAATGAGACAAAACCAAAGAGTTGACTAGCATTTTCTTTGTATTCTCATCCAATATATCTTTAAATTTATATAGGGATTTAAGACTGAGGAATACTTTACGACACACCAGCGAGAGATGATATTCAAATTTAAGCCTTGAATCAAGAAGTAGCCCAAGGCTCTTAATAACTCTACTACAAGGGATTTCACGTCCAACGATCCCCAGACTCAGTCCAGCCGCATCCTGCAGAAAATAAGGCGACCCAATCAACATCTGCTGACTCTTCTCAGGATTCAGAATGCGTCGAGTTGCGTGCGTCGTCTCTAAGAATTTGGTGTTTGATTTGCATATTTTATTATTAAAATCGTAAAATTTGTCTAGTAAATTATGTAACACTTGTTAACAAAAAGTCTGAAGTACCTGGGAGTGTTTGCAGACCTTGGTTTGGAGTGTTTTTTTCAGTAGCCTTCTGAAGGATTCAAATTTCTAGGAGCAACCATAACCTCCAAATCATCCTATCTTGTTGTTGTTGTTTCTTGATTGTTGACGCGGATACTAGTCCATTTGCCAGATTGCTCCCCGTCCAGAGCTTACTCGCTTTATCCGGCGACCCTCGGAGCGAGATACACTTTATTCCGGTTTGGGGACGTTATCGGTGGGATTTTCGGATGGCGAGCTCTGAGCTCCCGATCACCCCATGTATTTCAAAAACTTTAAATTGAACTTTATTTAAAAAACTTTCTAATGCATCTTGGCTTCCACTAGATGCCCCTTGAGAGTACTACTGGTCTCACGAGATAACCTTTTCTTTCAAGCTATCCCCTTACCCCTCCCACCACATAGCGACCATTACGCTAATATTTTATGTAGAACTGCGGCAGACGAACGGGATAGAATGCAGGAACAACTAGGCCTCACACGTTCACAGCGTCTGCTCCCTTTCTAGCGGGGTCGTTAGTTTCCACTCTGAGCGGTTGAGTCTCCCGTTTCCCCCCGAAATAAAGCAGCAAAACCGAACACGTGGCACCACTTATGTTATCAACACAGAGGTCTGCATTCGACGAGACGAACCGGAAGACTTCATCCTATCTTGTTCCTATCTTGTCAACTGTCAGTTATATCATATATGACAACTGTCAAAAGGTTTCCACCAACGTTGCCAAACAACTTTGGAATCTCTGGGTGATTGTATGACCAAATCCCACGTTATCAATAAACAAAAAAGTGTGTTAAGATAACACCTATTTTTCTTTTTTTTTACTAAAATAAATATAGGTTTGGTCAAAAGAACCCACTTATTGGACATTATCCAACGTTTCTCAAATATAACCTTAAACAATAGAATGTGACGTCTGCAAAAAGTTTAAACAGAGAGATTCTGTATTTCCTTGTGATTCCGGTAACACAGGCTATTGCAAAAAATGTTCCAAACTAACATCATCCGAAGTGAGAGTCATCCAGCTTAAACGAAGGGTGATGAAATTTCATTGTGAGAAATGTTTGTCTTTTAACAGCCATCTCCTATTAAATAATACAATAAAAGATAAACTTGATATAATCTCCAGTAAAGAAGAAATAATTCAATTACTTAGAAACAAGGTTGCATGATATATATCAGTGATATATATCCGATATATATCATTGATGACCACCAAAGAGAAAAAGCATATACTTATTTAAATGAAATTAATCCAGACTTCCCTCCATTTGCACTTTTAGCTGAATCTACACCATTCCCAAAATATGTATTTGGATCTAACTTTAGGAGAACACTACCTATGATGTGGTGGAAAGGAATTGTCATTGATGATGCAATCTGGCCAAATAAACAAAGCTTTCTATCTTTATGTGAACAGCTACTTAGTGCATTTGCGGCTACCGCATCCCTTGAGAGAACATTTTCATCATTTGGACTTGTACAATCGAAACTACGCAATAGGCTTGGAATAGAAAAAGCTGGAAAATTGACATTTTTATTTAAATACAAAAATCAAGCTGAAAGAAACAAAAAAGAAAATATCAATTGGATTTGGGAAAAACTGCCTTTGCCAGAAGAATCCTCAGTCTGTCGATTTTGAGGAACCTGACGATAATGTACCACTGATACAATTTATGTGAATTTGTTTGTTTTTGTAATATCATTTATGTTTTATTAGTTTTAATTTTTTTTTGTCGTTTTTGGTTATTTTTTGTAATATTTATAGCAATAGTTCCTTGATTTTATTTGGCTACTCTAAATTATAATTTATCATAGGTACTTAAAAAATAATAACAAGAATAAATATCAGAATTTGATATATATCGGATATATATCCGATATTTGATATTTATATAAATATCATGATATTTGCCAACCTTGCTTAGAAAGAAAATTGAAGAATTAGAATCTAAATCAACAGTCACTGAACCAAACAACATAATATTATACAACCAAGTTACACAAATACCAATGAACAAAACAAATATGAATATTATATATGGTTTTGTGTAGAAGACAGTTCTTAATTTTATGCTCTGCTTTATTACTGGTTTAGTGTGTGTTTTAAGTGAAAACTATTTAAGTGTTTGGTATTAATGAATAGAGGAAATCTTACTTAACCCAAAAACAGTTTTCTTTATTTGAAAAAGTGTTTTTTACTGGCTGCAATTGAAGAAAAACGGGAAGGATAACTTAAAGAATTTCATATAAATCCTTAAAAATAATTAAAAAAAACTGCATATTCTTTAATCCCTTTATCAAAACCAAGCTTATCTTTCTCTGCAGCATTTACCTTTTTATATAGAGTATAAATGTATAATATAATAGTTCAGTAACCTGATCAAAATTTAATTTAAATATTATATAGCCTGTTTCACCTAAATGAATCAGCAGTTCAAGTTTGGATGTTGTAACAAGGGGGTCAAGAACCTTGTATGTACTCAATGCTATACATTTTTTCACCCAAGCTCCATAGAAAGAACAAATAATTATACTCCGCTGGACGGAAACCAAATTTGGTGTTCACAAGGATGCTCAGAGGCTGCAAATCAGGACAATAACACAATCAGTGAATTGAGGCAAATAATTCAAGAACTTAAGACAGAATTAAATGACAAAAATAAATATATTAAGAGAATTAAGAGGCAATCTATCTCTTTTGCTGATGAGGCAACAGCAAACGAGGCTCAACTCTTAGATGAATTGCATAATAAAAAACTAATCATTAGAGATTTGACAAATAAAATTAAATGTAAGACCCCAAAACCATTTGATGAAACCAAAGCTACCCAAACTGATTCTAAAAGAATGGATGAAAGGGACAGTCAGACGGATATTAAATTCTACTTAGAAGCTTTTTCACAAACTGAACCTATGTCCCAGACGAAGCTCTTTGAGCCTCAAATGAGCATTATGAAAGAAAGGGAAAATGAACAAACAATAAATAAACTAAGGACCGACATGGAAGAGCTCAGAGCAATAAATAACTGCCGAAAACCATATGCTGTCAGCTGAGGCTGGGAAACTGAAGGATGATATTTTCCATCACAAGTACTATTCAGAATCATCTCTGAAGGATCAGATGGTAGATAAGAGGAAATCTGCAGTGATGAAAGAAGTCTTGAAGGAAAGTTCAAGGTCAATCAAACATAAGGTGTTAGTGTATGGAGACGAAACAGCTAGAGGTTTCTCCTCTCGTTTGTCTTCTCTCTTGGACAAAAATATGTACGGAGTGGAAGGTATTGTTAAACCAGGAATAGACTTACAGGAAGTTTCTAAAAACATTTTTGAGGCGACACTTGGTTATGGACAAGGTGACACTGTAGTTTGTATGCTCAATGTAAATAATATTAAATTTATAAATAGTACTTGTTTAAAAAACATATTATATCTGGCAAAATTTCTAAATCTTGTTATATACTACAAGTATAACTCAGTACTGTAAAGGCTATAGTATTATCCAAACTTAGAAAATGCATTTGTAATTTCTCAAAAAATACTTGCAACATATCATTAAGACTTATTGAAATGAATACAGATCTACGTAATTTTAAAAACAGAAGTGTTTCATATGTTGCTAAACTGTTACCCCTATGTAAATGATGTTCAAGATAATGATTTGAAATCTGAAAAATCATTTGATAAACGTTAGTATAATACATACAAACTCAGACCACAAGAGTAATGAGACTTTTTTAGAGAATACAATGGACAATATAGTTTTAACCTAGTTTGTATAAACATACAGTCAGTCAGAAATAAGGTGGATGAACTTCACATTTTCTTAGATAATTTAGAAATGATGAACAAATTCTAATACCAAATTATGCATTATTGAGCAAATATTGTCGAAAAGAGTCATTACAGGGAGGTACATCCATCCTTGTTAAAGATGATATTTTAAATGCTTGTAACTTTTTAAATTGCGACAAGTTTGACTTTTCTTACTCAGGAAAAATGTTTTGAATTTTCAATGATTCATTGTAGTACTTATAATTTATTTATTTTATGTTTGTATAGATCACCAGTGAGTGACATTTGTGATTTTTTGCTTAAGCTAGAAATTCTATTTTCTCAGTTACCTATTAATGCATTTGTTATCTTGTGTGGAGATTTAAATTTTAACTATTTGGACACCACTAATAACAATACTATAAATTTGAGAAATGTATTAGAATCATTTAACTTACACATGTTTATTGACAAACCTACACGAAATACCGCTCATTCATCAACCTTGATTGATTATATCTGTTCCAATTTTCCTAAAGATAAACTAACCTGTGATGTTTTGCAGGCAGGTCTATCAGATCATAATGCGGTTTCATGTAATTTTTATTTTAGGCTCAAGGTATCTAGTACAACTAAATATAAGGGAAGACTATACAAGGAAAAATTACCGAAGGTTCTCTCTTTCTTGTGATGATGTAAACTGGCGCTCTCTTCTAAATTCTGAGAATCCCTTGCAATCATTCCATACATCATTATGTCAAATATTTAATAAATCATTTCCAATTAAAAATATTAAAAAAAAGTCAAAAAAGCCTTGGATTACGAAGGGTTTGAAGGTTTCAGCCAAAAATATGAGGTCTCTTTGCTATATTAGAAAATATTTTATGACTAATGAATATTTTGGTGTTGTTTTCTCAAATTACAGACGTATTTATAGAAAGACAATTAAGTGTACTAAGGATCTTTATTACAGTAGGAGAATGGAATATGCAGACAACAAGCAGAGTGAAGCTTGGAAAATTGTAAATGACTGTAAAAAACTGAGAGGAAAAAAGAAAACAATACGGTGCGCTTCAGATTCAAACCTTTCAGCAGATGAAATGAACAGCTTTTTTTATTCCATTGCTGCTACTTTGAAGAACAGATTGTCCTCAAGTACCAGTTATTCTGAATTCTTAAAAAATGTACCTGTTCAATATGACTCATTTTTCTTTTTGCCAACAGACATTTATGAACTGAAAAAAATCATTTTGGATATTAAGAGAAATGGAGCTACAGGGTGGGACAATATATCAATAAGAATATTCCTTGAACTTTCGGATACCATATTGTATGTGCTGTCAGACTGTATTAATGATTCATTTTGTAAGGGGGTGTTTCCAGATTGTCTGAAGATGGCGACATTCCAATATTTAAAGGGGGAGAAGAGGACCTAGCATCGAATTACAGACCAATATCGCTGCTGCCAATATTGTTGATGCGACCATACTTTGGCATAACAGGGACAGTAAGGTCCTAAGTGAGAATATTAAAAATTATATAAAGATAATTAAATGTTGGTGTGATTCAAATCAATTATCCTTGAACCTTACAAAGACTAATATAGTCTCTTTTGGGTGTAACTTGGATGATATAAGTTTGGATGATGCTATACTGGACAATATAACAGAAAATAAATTCCTAGGTCTATACATTGATAACCAGTTAAAGTTCGAATTTCATATAAATTAAATTAATTCCAAAGTTGCTTCAAGTTGTTATGCCATTAGGGTAATTTCAAACAATTTAAATGATTACAGTACTGTAAGGAGCGTATACTTCTCCGTAATTGAATCACACTTGCGCTATGGCATTTGTTTCTGGGGGGTATGCTCTATGCAACTTTTCGAAAGTGTTTTTATTCTCCAGAAAAGGGCTGTGCAATATATGTATAGAGCAAGGGTCCGCGATTCATGTAAACCTTTATTATTGTATATTGACGTTACCTTCTTTGTTTATTTTAGAGACTGTGTGCTTAATTTATAAAAAATATAAACACCAAAGTCAGTTAATCAAATCGTCAATTTGGATTTAAAAATGGTGTGAGTACTGAGAATGTATGAATTAACTAGCCAAATAGCATCTAGTCTTGACAAAAACAAGAAATGCCTAGCAGTCTTCTTGGATCTGGCGAAGGCATTCGACACAGTACCCCATGATTTGCTTCTCAATGCTCTAGATACTTATGGAGGTAGGGGTACTGTGTTGGATGTCTTCAGGAGTTACTTGGATGGAAGGCAACAAGTGTTAAAAACAGGTGAGACTCAGAGTAGTCCACTGATCATAAAAATTGGCATTCCACAAGGAACAGTCTTAGGCCACATATTTTTTATCGCATACATAAATTCTTTAACATGTGTATGAATATAGATGGTGGTAATATCATATCTTATGCTGATAACACGGCTGTGATCTTTGAGGGTTATAGTTGGGATTAGGTGAAAGAGTTGTCCATTAATGGTATTGCGGCTATTTAAAATTGGCTTGACACTTTTAAACTTACACTAAACACCACTAAAACAAATTACATTGCATTCTCACATACTTCACATTGTCCATCATTTAAGGAACTCAGCATAAAAAATTTAAATGCTCCAATTGCTGAAGTCAACTCGATAAAATAACTTTGGAATTGTCATTGAGAAGCATCTTTAGTGGGGGCCACATATTTTAAAACTTACAAAAAGTATAAAAATATTAATTCATCGATTTTATATTATAAGAGAAGTCCTCAATAAAAAACTACTGATTTTACTATATAAAGCGCTGGTAGAATTCCTGATAAGATATGGTGTGGTGGTTTGGGGTGGCCTGTACAAAAACACTTTACAATCATTGAATGTTGTTCAAAACTTTATTTTAAAAACCATTCATAGAAAAAATAAATTCTACTCAACTCAATTGTTATATTCTGTAGATATACTAAATGTAAGATCTTTATATGTGTTATCAACAGCTGATTAATAAAGATAAAGATTAATAGTAAAAAAGTAAATTTAATAATACCTACTAGTGTCACCAATATTAATATTAGATCAGTAAACCACTTAGCGCCAAAAATTTATAATTTGCTTCCCTTAGATATCAAAAATACACTTAATCAGAAAAAATTCGCCAAAAGTTGTAGAATATTCGTAGGCACAAATTCTGTTGAGTTCAATGTATTATTTTAGATATCTATTGTGAATTTAGCTATATCACATGTTACAAATGACTCACCACTTTAGAATTTCTGTGTCATATAATTATAAGTAAAATTAGTTACTTTTATTAACTTTGTGATTTTTGCACATACCGAGATTTAGTTCTCTAGGTGCAGTAAACTGTAAATGCATATATATACTTAATTAGAAACTAAATCTATATCCTGTTGTGATGTAAACAAATCCGTAATATATTTGATTCAATACTATTGTTTTTTGTCCAAGAAGAAATTGAATCCAAATCCTTGTTAATCGACTCACCAGCAACACTCATGGAAGTTGGGGCAAAGCTACAGAAAAGTTGGACGTCATCAGCATAAAAATGAATACTGCATTTTTTAGGCGCAAACTGTAAATCAGCCACCACAATGGAGAACAGAAGGGGACCCAGCACTGATCCCTGAGGAACTCCGGAAGTTATTTGAGCAGAATCTGACACTAGTGTGTTTGAAAGTTTTTTGTTCGCGTCCATGGAGATAGCTATTCAACCAATCATGAGTGTGGCCATTTATGCTATAGTATTTCAGTTCCGCCAGAAGACATTCAAAACTAACAGGGTAAAGGTCTTGGACCGAGCCTTGGACATATCCAGACATGTAAGAGAGACCACCTTCTGATCATCCAGAGCAATCAGACAATCATCAACAAGATAGCTCAGTGCCGTGACCATTCGAAAACCCTTGAGAAAGCCAGACTGAGCCTTTTTTCACTGAGATAAAGTCCGTGCCATAAGTATGTGGTTTCTGTCTTGAAACCAGTAGTTTAACTTGGTCGACATTCTAAGTTCGAATCTAATCATCATTAACCAACCAATGCAGGTTAGTTTCATCTGGAATAAAAAGATCATCGGGGATCTTAGAAGATTTGTTAGACTTAGAGATACCCCATTTATGAAGGTGTGACCAGATTACTTTTGATTTGTAACAAGACTTGAGTGTAGTCGAAAGCGCCGTTCCACATTGAAGGCACAATTGCAATAATTCCGTAGACTGCAGAAGTAAACCCAATGAGCAGAATTTCGCGATTTCTTATAACGGAGCCAACCTCTTTCTTTGAGTGTTTTTAAGCAGGCGAATGTGTCAGTAAACCAGGGTTGTCTACGTTTTATAGGATTACACTTAACTGCAATGACAGAAGCATGCTTATCAAAAACCCGCAACAGACTTTCTGTAAAAAACAGAACTTTCTCATCCAAATCATTTAGACGATACAGATTATTCCAGTCTATCAGTGACAGGTCAAGTCCAAGGTCTAATTTGTTCAATTTTGTAAAATCACGAATTTGTTTAGAGTAGGTTAGGGGTTTCTGATGATGGAAGTTCACTCACTGAACAAGAAACCAAATTGTGATCAGATACACTGAAACAAGAAACATCAGCATCAAACACCCTGAGGTCGTCATTAGTAATAGATAGATAGATAGATAAAAATTTATTTGTAATAATAACATCAATGAGTATTGCACCTGTGGATGTTATTCTTGTTGGTGAAGTAATGTGCTGGCGACATGCGTGACCTTTTAACAAGCCATGAAAATTTCTCGATATAGGAGAGTCAACTAACAAGTCTATATTTAGGTCACCTAAAAAATAAAATTGAGAATATTTACACTTGTTAAGTACATTATCAAGTTAAACAAAAAAGAAACATAACTTTGATCACGGGCTCTATAGTATACCACTAGGGCGCAAGATACATTATTAAACACTACATTGACATTAAAAATTCAGTTTCACAGTCATAAAGAAATGGTTCATCTTAAAATTATAACTGTTAACTGAAAGTGAGTTGTCAAAATTAAAGATGGGTGTTTCAGCTATATAATTTGTTGAGTATACAAATAGGGCATTTCTTTCATTAATTTGACAATAATTTAACAGGTAATCATCATGTCCCTAGTTTACTGAATAAAATGAGTGGATCAACTGCTAAATCACCAAAAATATATTAAACTATATATACTACCATCACTGATTATCTTTGGCTTATTTATTCAAGTTTTAAAAATAAATGTTATAACAGTCAGCTCTTCAAATTTCTTTTTCTTTCTTCTACTAACCATTTACTAACAGACAGTATGTATTGGTTGACATCAACATGTCTTCTAAATAGAGTATTGTTATATTGTTGTGTTACTTTATTCATGTTTTGAAATCAAAGTTATTTGCTTAATTAAATTAATTTATTCAATGAGAATAAAAATGCACATCATCGGGTTCATTGATGCTCTAGCTAGAGTGATGAATTCGACACCTTACGGTTTGATGAAATACATCAATTTCTGATTGATGACATTCAAAAACTGGCTCTGAATGTCTGATTAATCAATGAACTCATTGATCACTTGTGAGAATCAAAATACATATACAGCGATGACTAACATGTAAAAACAGTGTCATGTTAGTATCTATCTACATGTGCATTGGTAAAAATTGGGGTTCCTTTAGGTGAAAGATATTTACATAGATGTAAGTCATATGTTTAATTTGTAGTTGGCTAGTTCTCTAGTATACCGTAATTCATTCAAATTGGTGAGGGTAAGTCTTAATGCTTGACCTACATTCGGTTGCTCTCATAAATTTTGAGTCAGGAAATAGTGACAACATAATAACCAGCAAATATAGAGCTTGGAATTGACCTGTACCATGATCATGGCAGACTGGCAAACTGTTTATTTAAATACCAAACTAATCACGTTGAGAATAAACAGGGAACTCAAATTCAAGATATTCCTACATATTTACTTGGAAAATATTAGGTACCAAAATGTGTTTTATTTTTTAAAATATTTAACTAGGTTTTAGCATAAAACATTTGGTGAACAGAAAATTAAAGATTGGAACACTCTTATGCAAGATGAGAATAGATATTATTTTAGTAGACTAAAAAAGTACCACTGTATTAGTTTGGCATATATGATATACCTTTAATACATTTTACAAGATGCTAACATTTAAATTCTTGGAAATAATATACTTACTTTTTGGCTTGTTTTTATCCATGAGCATATTAACGTGGTCGTGTTTATGCCACGCCATTGACGGAGGAGAAACCATAAAAGGGGGGAACGAAAGCACCCCGTCGGACCACCGCCTACCGCGACGATAGCCGTCGCATGGAGGGTCTTTACAGGGCCACCGTCGCCATACTCAAGCTGTCACTAGGTAAACAATCCCGCGTGCTCTAGGGCCACTAACCTCCCGTCGACGGCGGTTTACAAGGCCGACCGAGACAAAATTTATAAAAGCCTCTCTATTACTTCCACCCACAAAGGTAATATAGCAATTAAAATACGAGCAGTCACAAACAAATGATTTTTTTAGTAACATGGACACATAACGAGGCATATTTGCATTCTTCCAATGCCGCCATTCGAGATGTAAACACAGTAGAAACGTCAAATAAGAAAACACGAAGGACGTAGCCTCGACAAAATCGTTTCACTGCCTACCTTCCCTCTGTCGCGCCGAATAATGGGCCTGTCTGGGAACCACGACGGACGTAATGCAAGGGTCAAAAACACCAAGCAAAACAATAACAACTATAGGTCTAAAACACGTACCACAAAGGAAAAATTGCGTTCGTATCTAATTAAACCTACTTTAAAAATAGCACTTTTCCCTATTTTATTTGAAATAAACACTTTAAACACAGTGAAAGACTACACGTGCGTCAAATCTGAGGAATCACTGGAGGCCACTTTAAACTGTCCAATTTGTAAACGTTTCATAGAGTATCACTAATACTATTGATATAGTCCTCAATCGTCACAGCGTTAATGAATAAAAAACGGACTCGCACACCCCATAAAAACCACAACATGGCAACTAAAATGACAATTTTAGACGGAGGCACTGCACTCTACTTCGTAGAATGCAGACAGCGACGACGGCGACAGCTAAGTTCCGTTCCCATTCGTAGTTATTCGAGAGGAGAAATGTCGAATACCCGAGTAAGGCCGTCGGGCGTGCGCCCAATCGACAGTACATATAGCTTTCGAGCTATACCGCTAGAAGGTGTGACTTGTCAAGTAGAAGTTATTAGGGACTAGGGAGAGGAGAGTGAATAGAGAACGTGAAGACAAAAAAAGAAAAGAAGCGGAACTAGGGGTGCCATTAAAATAAGTAATAAACTAGTTTTTAGTTCATAGAAAATAAGTAGCATATATTTAGGAGATTAATATATGTCCATATTGTTGGAATGCGGTGTTATTTTTCTTTATTTATACCGTTGTATGAGAGGGCGCTTATAGCATAAGGAAAATAAAATTTAACCGTAGCACAAAAAATAGTTTAAGGCTTATACCATATACTGGGGACTTTCATGTTTATGTCACTTTTTGTATTTATTACGGCTTTAATGATGTTATTAACAATCCTGGACCAAGCAGGTGCTAAAACCTAAAGGGACGGATCCACCTAATAGTATAGATTTTATAACAAAAAAACAACTAAAAAGTCTGCCTCGCCTACGCATTGTTACATCACCTAAAAAAAAGACCCAGCCAGGGCTAACCAAAACGCAATCTGACTTTTAAAATATAACTACATACAAAATTATAAGTTTTGTTGAAATAAAGTGAAAAAAAGTCGTCACAATGAAAATTAAGACCTAACCAGAGCTAACCAAAACGCAATCTGATTTTTAAAATTCAACTACATACAAAATAAGTTTTGTTAAAAAAATATCAAAAAAAGTCGTCACAACGAAAATTTAACGGCCTTGTTTATACTCCGCCGAGACGCTACAGAAGGTGGAAACCGAAATAAGACCGATAAAGTACTTCATCTCCCATTACACAATAAGTTCAGGGTCTTAACTAGACTCTGGCGCTAGACGGGGGGGGGGGGGGGGGACTAAATGATTGCACCTAAACTTTATACATTGGAAACGTCAAGATAAAAATTTTAAATTGAATTTGTCCCGCGTCAATAGGACACCAAATCCTTTTTTGTCTATATTTTATTATATATAACTTCAAGATGGTGACTGATCTCCATTTTGAAGAAAAACATTTGAATGTAAAGAGAGATCGAATAGCACATCTTTTAAAAAATGTCTTTTTTAATTTATCCCTAAAATTTGGGAACATTAAAATTATCTAATTGTCAATAGCAGCATTTTCTTCTAAACCGCGGTCCTGAAAGCATTTCGTCTCTTTTATTAAGGCATTGCTATTTCAATTTAACTTATCATTTATACATGTCCATGAAAACTTTTCATTTTAGAACCGCAGATCTAAATAAGGTCTTGGACTTTTTCTGTACAATATACTATGTGTCTAATTAAGAAGTAGGTATGCGAAACTTTTGTATTATTCATTTCTCACAAAGTTTTATTATTGATAAAAGTTAGGGCTTGAAGAAAAAATAGTTTTGACGGCATTAAACTTTAGGTCAGATATTCAGGCTGTTCAAAAAATACGGAAAAGTGGATTTCAAAAACTAATTTTTTGTGATGTCAGTTTTAGAGGCCACAAAAAATCGTAAATAAAATCTAAGTAAAATGTCTCCATATTGAGATATTTAAGATCAAACACCGAAAAATCAATTTTTCGATTTTTTAATCTAAATATATCCTTAACTATAACTAATATGAAAAAAGCTTTACCTAACTTTTATTTAGGATTGTGCCGTCAGTATTTTTTTTTAACTTTTAATTTTTGAAATCCACTTTTTCGTATTTTTTGAATACCATCTATATCTGACCTAAGACCTAAAGTGTAATACTGTTAAAACTATTTTTTCTTCAAGCACTTACTTTTATCAAGAATAAAATGTTCTGAAAAATGGATAATAAAAAAGTTTCCCATTTGTTGTATACTTCTTTGGGCACATACTATACGCAAAAAATATTTTTGTTATTGCACACAAAAAAAAATCAGTAAATCTCCTTTATCCGAAAATTCCCTCGTTATAAATTTTTCCTTTTATTAGAAATAGTGAAGTGTTGCCCAATTTAGTTCAGTACATGTCATTTATTAACACAGTCTTTTCAAACATTTTTATTGAGCACCATTTTGTTCCATCATATTGGAATCCTACTAATATTTTACCAATTTGCATCTATGATCTACGCCACACTTGATTCTTTTGTATAACTTAAAATAAATTGAATAAGTAGTTTTTACATTGACACACACCGAGATTTTGTTACGTCATGTTAAATTCGTACCAGTTTACCCCTATATCATATTTAATTTTTCTGCAAAATTTAAAGTCAATTGAATAACATTCTTTTAGTTAATGTTTTTAAACATTTAGTTGTCCGCCATTTTGAATCCTTATTACAACTGTACCAATTTATCTCTGTATCACACTTAATGCTTGCACAAAATTTGAAATTAATTTTATTAGACCGCCATTTTGTTTTGCTAACTTATATTCATATCAAAATCTTACCAGCAATTTCTACGTATCAATTGATTTTTGTGCAAAATGTGAGGTAAACTGGATAATTAGCTTTATTAATAATATTTTTTTTAACGTTTTATTAGGCCGCCATCTTGTTCCAGCATATCGGATTTTTACCCTTAATTTTTGATTTATATTTAAAGTCAATCTGATAAGTAGTTTTTAAGCTATACAGCAAACTGAGAGACAGACAGACAAACTGACGGACCAATGAAGTGGATATGAAAAACATATTTTTTGATATCTAGGGACTCTAAAACGTAAAGATATGTAAAACCTGAGGGGGTAATTTTTCTCGAACACAAACATTTTATTTGGCTGCCATTTTGTTCCGCCATCTTGAATTAGAACCAAAATGTTACTAGTTCATCTCTGTAACAAACTTAGTTATGACAGACAATTTCAAATCAGTCGATTAAGTAGTTTTTTTGGGCTGAAATTTTATTAACCGCCATTTTGTTCCTCCATCTTGGATTTGTATCAAAATTTTACCAGTTGGTTCCTACATAATATTTGATATTTGTGCAAAATTTGAGATAAATTGGGTAAGTAGTTTTTTAGTAATTTTTTTTTACATTTGACTAGGCCGCCATATTGGATTTTTAGCGAAACGTTACCAGGTCGCACACATGACCCTTAATTTTTTGGTGACCGTTTTATTCTGGGACGGTACCTTGTCTCGAAACCTGTAAGAGATAGCAAAAAAAGTTAAATAAAAAAGTTGTTTGAGCTAATCTGAAGTTTTATTTTATGTATGTTTCATATATTTCTTATTTCAAATGTGACACCCTGTATATTGTGCCATTTTTGGATCCCCTACAAAATTCTAGATATAATTTATTCATATTGTTCTATACCTAAACTAACCGTTTTTGACATATCTTATGTTTTATGTCAAAAATGACGTTTACAGGCCTCAACTTAGATTTAGATTTCTCCTGCTTCAAATCGTTTTTTAAATAATCAGGACTTATTTTCGGGTAGAATTGGCTCTACTTTAGTAGACTATGTCAATATTTTCGTAATTAACAACTACAGGATGGTCAAAAACTAGCGTTTTTATAAATTAAATGAGAAAATCGTTAAAAGTAATTTTTTTCAAATGGAAACCTCATAATTTTATAAGTTTATCATAATGCATTAAAAATGAGGGCGATCATTGAAGAATGTCTATTTAAAAAAAATTTATTTTTCGTAATATTAACATTTTTCTATTGAAAAAATGCTATACTGGTAAGCTTGCGATTAGTTCGCCATGATGGCCGGGCTGAAATCAAACACTTACTCGCGTATTCACTAAAAAGGTTAAACCAGGTCGTTACCATGGTACTTAAAACTATTAGTTCGCCAGTTATGTTTCGCTTATGGCACTGTCATTTTGTAATTGTGACATTTAGAAAAATGATCTGTTTAGTTGTTAAAAATGTCATTTTAAACCTATAACTGTCAAGTTAGACCTGGTCTAAATTTAAACCTTTTTAGGGAATAAGGGTGTTTTTGTTTTGAAATTGAAATCAATCTATTGGTTTTATTGTATATAATTGTTGCTCTTTATTGTTATTATTGTTGTTGTTCCTGTTATTTTTATTAATATACTCACGTTCTAAAGTTGCTGCTATTTATCTAGCAATAAAAGTCTTAGCGTTAAGAAGTTATGTTATCAAAGTTCCTCTAAGACGCCAGACGCCATCCGGAAAAGAAGGTTTTTGCTAGAGTCTTCGAGTATTTTCGAAGAAATCACAGTTTGATTCAGAAAAAACAAAGAAGCCGCATGCAAAGCAGTTAAATATATTGTTACATTTTGAAGAGTCACCTGAAACTTATATCCGACAGGCAACTCTGGACTTGAATTTGGAAAGAACTAGTATCCAGACGTGTTTGAAGATACATAGCTATAAGCCTTACAAGGATTTGACCGTTCAAAAATTTGAAGAAGAAGACTATAATAGAAAGTTAGTGCAATACTATAATGGATAAACATTTTTCGGAAAATATCTTCCGTAATATTGTAATTGTATTATATATTTATGACTGCAAGCAAGGTGTTTAACAGAAAAAAATGACTTTACTGGCGTAACAGAAACGAAAAAAAAATAATTGAGGTAAAAATCCAAGGGCGAAAATCCGTTAAGATTTGGTGCGCAATTTGGCGATCAATCCGATACCATTACTGGATTGGAGAAAACGGCAATCTTGCCTGACCACCCAGAAGTCCAGACTTGACTCCATGGACTACTCTTTAAAGGGTACCTTAAAAAGTATTGTTTACCAGGAGATGCCAAAGACTGTAAATTAATTGCGACAAAGAATCCAAGAAGGTGTGAATTTACTTAATCAAGAACAGTTTCTAGCGAAGGCAGTTTTACATTTAAAGACAGTCTTTATCACTTTATATCTTTTACACTATGTATTGCGGAAAATGGTGGCCATACTCAAAACTATTTGCGATAGTTCCTAATTTTTTGGTTGCATATTGTAATTGTTAGGTAATTTTGTAAGTAAGAATTAGATAGATACGTTTATTATTTGTAATTAATTAAAAAAAAGTTTTTCTAATTATTAGTTATAATCGTTTTTAGATATCTATAAAATAATTTTTTAATAAAGTTTGTTATCCTATCAATGCCATTTCATTTCTGTAGTGCTCGATTGTGTTTTATTTCAGCCTGGTTATCATGGCCAACTAATAGCAAACTTTAAAAGTTGTAAGTATGGAATTTTTTCAAGAGAAAAATGTTAAATTGCTAATATTTCGAAAACTGAACATTTTTTACATAGACATTCTTTAACAGAGTAACCCTTATTTTTAATGCTAATGAGATAAACTTATACAATTATGGGGATTCCGTTTGAAAAAAATCACTTTATCACATCTTAATTACGAAAATATTGAATAGTCTACTACAGTAGATTCTACCAGAAAATAAGTCCTGATTATTTAAAAATTGATTTTACGCAGGAGAAATCTACATTTAAGCTGAGGCCTGCAAACATCATTTTTGACATAAAACATAAGATATGTCAAAAACGGTTAGCTTTAGGTATAGAACAATATACATAAGTTATATCTAGAATTTTGTAGGGAATCCAAAAATGGCACATTATACAGGGTGTCCCATTTGAAATAAGAAAGTTGATACTGCTCCACGAAAAACTAGACACCTTGTAGATATGAAACATACATAAGCTAAAACAGATTACCTCAAACAACTTATGTAATTAATTTTTTGATATCTTTTACAAGTTCCGAGATAAGGTATCATCCCATAATAAAGAGGCGACTATGTACAATGTATAAAAAAATTTCAATGTAGTGCACCTGTTAAATAGAAATCTCTAATGTACCTAAGTTTTAAAGCTGTGTCACAGATTAACACGTACAGATGCGAATATTTCAGATATAACGCGGACCGGTGTTCCTCGTTCGTATAATAGGCAACCGCCTATATTTTTAGCATGTAGGCTCCCGGTGGTCGTGCGCGAGTATTGAAAATTAGTTTAGCCCGCGGTGCGATGTAAGAAAAGAAGCGGTGGTAGTTTAGTCTCGTGAACTCTTTTGTCATTAGAAACAAATAATACTATTAAGAATTTATTGTACTGTTATTTTGATGCTTCTCTCTTTGACTACCTATTTATTTGTCAATTTTTCTCTTTGGAGGTATAATAATCTTTTACAAAAATCAATTGATATGGGGATAACACGGCAGCATATTGGTAAAAATACAATAAGGCCCAAAATGAAGGCTTAACAAAATGCTAAAAAAAAATAATACTAAAACACTACTAATCCAATTTAACTCAAATTTTACACAAGAATCAAATATGACTTAGGAGTAAAATAATAAAATTTTTGTGATGAGCCATGATGGTTAAACAAAATTTGAAATTTTACTCAAGAATCAACTGTGAAAGGAAGATTAAATGCTAAAATTGTATCTATCCTATACGGCAAAACAAAATGGCGGCGTGATTAAATATTTAAAAATTCGTTAAAATAATAAATGTCATAATTGATTTTTTACAGATTATGTATATAAACTTACAAAAACTAAAAAATATTTTATACAAGAAAAAAAAACTCGAAAAAACAATTAAAAAATGGTAGTTTTACTGGCGATACTCCAGTATACCTACATTGGCTATTATTTTATTTACGTTGGTATGCTGATAAGAGAATGCATGTTTGTATGTACATATGTATATATATGTTTGTGTGTATGTATCGATGTATGTGTGTATATATTTAAATATGTATGCATGTATGTATGCATTTATGTAGGCATGCATGTCTGTATTGTGGAGAAGAAAAAATTATATTTTTTTCGATCTGATTTATTGTTAGATATATAAATAAAAGAGATTTTTATCATAAATTTAAATTTGACTATTTAAGAGAACGGTGTTTTCGAGCTTGACAAACTCAAACACAATATAAAAATGTCTGCTGCAAAAACGGTAGAAATATACACAAAATGGATATGATGAAAAATAAATTTAAAGAAAATTGACCTATACCCGGCACATCCAACGAATTCTACAGTATACTACACACAGTATACGTGGTGTCCTATATAAAAATGCACTCTACAGGGATCTCCTAATGTGATTTCGAAAATGTTCGTTAAGGCCGTTTTACATGCTGCAATTCTTCTTTGCAATATGCAATAGTCTTGAACAAAGGCAGGGGCAGTTTGACAAAAGGTACAAATGTCTTGCCATTGCGCATGCTTTTGTTCAAGACTATTGCAACTTGCAAGAAAGAATTGCAGCATGTAAAACGGCCTTTAGAGACGAATTTTAACTATTTTTTTTTATTTTTTAAAAGCTTTCGACCTCTCTAATACGTTTTGTCTTTTATCTTCCGGGATTCATCATTAACTTTTTTAACATTTTTTTAAATGCGGACCTGGATTTTTATATCATTATTGAAAGCTCCTAAACCAGTGATGTATTACGGTTTTTAAAGTAATTTCTTTTTCCACAATAATACCGGTAACATTATCGTTTACCGTATCTCTCTTAACTCGTTTTAAATAGAAAATCCAGGTCCATACTTAAAAAAATGAAGTTGATGATGGGGCTCGGAAGACGAAACGTCAGCTTTAAAATCTGACTATACCATCGTGTAGAGCAAAAAAAGTTGCAGTAAAAATATGATTTCGGTTTTTTTAATATTTTCAAATAAAGTCAGAAAAACGAATTTGGCAAAAGATCACGCAACATTCTACAAAATATTAAATATTCATTTAATATCATTATACCTAAAAATGCACTTTGAAATAAGAAAAGTTAAACCCTGATGATTTTACAGATTGAGCAGTTGTTATAGCAGCTCTCGAGCTTTTCCGAATTGAATATATAAGCGTTAAGATATATCTCAATCGACTGAAAACTTAAGTTGCAACTTTAATTTTAACTTTTATTTATAGTCGTTAATAATGTTTTTTTTTAAAGATTTTTCTTAAAAGCTATAAGTCTTATTATGTTATTAATAATTTTTTGATAATTTAAGCAATATAATTATTATTGAAAAATATTTTCGTTTTTTCGCTTTTTATTGTTAAAACTAACAATAATATTTAAAGTAAATAAAACCAATAATGTATATGTATATGCTCCGTACTACGTAAATACCACAAAGTTTTATTAAGTGTGTTATATTTAGGAATGAAACTGCATATGGTAACTAATAATAAAAAGTGGTATTTAGCGCGAAGCAATATGTAAAATATTAGTTTTATTTACTTTAAATATTATTGTTATTCTTAACAATAGAGAGCAAATATATATATATATATATATATATATATATATATATATATATATATATATATATATATATATATATATATATATATATATATATATATATATATATATATATATATATATATATATATATATATATATATATATAAAAGAGAAACAGAAATTTCAATTTCTGTGCGGTTCTTGGTCGTAAAAAGTTATACAAAACGAAACCAGTAACGGTAAGGATTACTCCTTCACCATTTTGTCGAGAGAGAGAAATAAAAGAGAAACAGAAATTGAAATTTCTGTTTCTCTTTTATTTTTGCACAGAAGTGTCGTCTTGTGCTCCAAAGTAGGTCGCATCTAAAGCGATTTAGTTGTACCATAGTACCTACAGATGGCGCCACTGGTTGCCTATTTCCCTCGTCGACTTTCAAAGTCGAATGACATGACACCTTGTTTGTTTCAGGGTTTGGGTATTTCGGTTTTAATACCGATACCCCCCAAGTAAACTGCCTGATGAGCCTTGCCGGGGCAGATACCACGGTAGCAGATGGCACCTTGGCCCTGGAAACAAACATAGCGTCATGTTTTGGTCGATTCTCGACAAAATGGTGAAGGAGTAATCCTTACCGTTACTGGTTTCGTTTTATTTATATATATATATATATATATATATATATATATATATATATATAGGTTTTAATACCGATACCCCTCAAGTAAACTGCCTGATGAGCCTTGCCGGGGCAGATACCACGGTAGCAGATGGCACCTTGGCCCTGGAAACAAACATAGCGTCATGTTTTGGTCGATTCTCGACAAAATGGTGAAGGAGTAATCCTTACCGTTACTGGTTTCGTTTTTTATATATATATATATATATATATATATATATATATATATATATATATATATATATATATATATATATATATATATATATATATATATATATATAAAAGACATGATTGTGCGGATGAATTTTTAAAAAGAAAAGAAAAAAGTAGGGGCGTTCCGCAAAAAAAGAAGCACCTGCCTTTAAACGATATTAATTATTGCAGTCTAGAAAAAGAACTATACTTACAAAATATTACTGAACGTCCAAAAACAATTAATATTCTCTGTTGCTATAAAATTATAAATAATCATATTGACTCTCCGGAATTGCTTTCCGAAATCCAATTTTATGTTCTTTCAGGAAATCTCAGAGATGTAAACACATTTGAAATTAAATATCATAGGACCTTCTATGGACAACACACACCTCTCTCAAGGATTATGAGAAGTTCAAGTTCATTCAACGGTGACTTGTTTAATCTATCGCTAGACTCTGTTAAACGTATGTTAAAGAAACAATAAATGTCCTTAGATCTGGTCGCTAACGTTAAGCGTTGTATTGTGTTCCCATTTTTTCTTTGTTTGTTTTTGTTCTTCAACATTTTAACATGACTGCCAACTCTGTTTTTAAATACTTGACTTAAATACCTAGTTAGTGAATTTTTTTAAAATCTAAGTATGGTTTAGGAAAAGTCTTTCGAAGATATCCTCAATTAATTTCATGCTTTCAGATTCTTAGGTTTATTAACTGGTATAAAGTAGTTTAGATCTTGTAAATTATTTTATCAATTAAATTTTAAAATACAAACTTTTATAGCCTAATCTTATAGAATTTCCTAAAAATATCTTATCGTTGCCTTTACCATATGTTGGGGTTATGTTAAAAAAAATTATGGTGTATCTTTTAGAATCTTTATTCAAGTAAATGTTAAGTTTTCTAAATAAATAGTTCCAAACCAGTAAAAAGGTATCATACAATAGCTTTATATATAGATTCTGGCATATCACAATTATCAGCTGTATATATAAAGTATCATATTATAAGGCTAATAATACCTAAAGTTGAGACAGTGTTTCAAGAGGGATAGACATTGACTAAAAGCATTATCCCTTATAATACCTGTAGTGCTTTGTTTAATCTCCGACTAAGTAAAATAATTTTTAATTGAGAAAAATCTAGTTTAAACAATATCTTATTTAACTGACTTTGGCATAATGTCATTATTTGTCAAAATAAACTCATAGTAAATTGTGCCAAGGATATATAAGCAAAGCCCATTGGAATTTAAGAACAAATTATATTATATAATTATACAAAAATCTTGAATACTTCAAAATGAAGTAATCATTTTATGATTGCATACGAATTTTGATTGATCATAAATTAAACCTACATTTAACTTTTTTGTTGAAAGGGGTAGAAAAAATTGGTAAACGCAGAAGTTGTAGATTTTTAATCCATTATTTTTTATGTATATTGGGTGTTTTTTCAAATTTTGAACAGATTAACAAGATAGATTGTCTTGTTTTTAAAATACAGATAACTGTATTTTTGCTATGATAACTTTAATTAAGTTTATGTAGAGAGTTTGTATGATTTTTTTCTAAGTCCAGTCTGGAGTTAGCCTAACCCTGGATGTAATAATAATAGCTATATTTAAAAAAATGATATACTTTAAATCATTTTGTGTATTTAATCACAAATATTTGTAAAAGTTAAACATCTGTGTAAGTTTCTAATTATTGTGAGGCATTTGACACAATCCCTCAGGCTATGCTACTGGACATTGTGGATAGCTATATGATGTGGAGGATCCATGTTGAATGTTTTCAAAATATGTACCTAATTATGTTAAAGTAGGAGCTTTGAGTCAGCCTAAAGAAATCAAAATTGGAGTACCATAATGTACAGTGCTGGGTCCTGTGCTTTTAAACATATATATCAACACTCTTTGTAATCTTGGCACAAGGGGGTAAAGTGGTTGCCTATGCTGATGACCCCATTTTGATTTTCTCCATTAATACATGGGAAGAAGTGTAGGATTTATTAATTAAGGACATAAATAAGGTTAAATGGTTTTTGGATAATTTTAAACTGACTCTTAATGTAAAGAAAACTAATTTATTCAATTACATCAATCATCCAAATTTTAATTAAATTAGCAGATTATTTGAGTGTACTATTACGGCTAGGAAATAAAGCAAAAAAAAGTTTAAAGAAATAAAAAGATGAAATTTGTACATTACAATATACTTTCTACCGTCCTAATATTGATAGGCCCTTTAAATTGCTGAATCTAACTTTCTAGTAATCTCTTTCTTGAAATTGCATTTAAATGGGCAAAAAACTGAGAATTCAGGACATATCGGGAACACAGTAAAAGCTTGCATATTATTTCTGCACGTTTCACAACCGAACCAACTAACAATTTACAGGCATTTTTCATCATGCTAGTAAAACTTGTTTTATTGTATCCTAACACTGATACGGTCGCAGTAGAATTAATACTTATAATAAATTGCTATTTTTATAAAATTTTTATAAAATATATAAGTGATTTTTTGAAAACATTTAAAACTTATTATTTAGGAATATTAATAACATGTTATCAAACATAAATAAAAAAACAATATTACTAATATTGTCGGAAATATGTACTTTATTTGAACAATAATAATGCACTTTGGCAACAGTGACAGAAGTTTCTTAAGTCATTGGCGTGCATGTTTATGTATTTTGACGTTTAAGGCCAACGACGAATTCCAGTGGCGTAGGTTTAACGGTTTCCTCAAGATCATTAAAACTGTTTTTGGGAAAGTTTAAAGATTGTTATTTTTTCAAAAATATGGTAAAACAGGTTTATATATTGAAACAATTGTTGAAATTAATTTGATTTGCCTATTTTTCCGTTTACTTTACGCCTTAGGTGTAAATTTGTATAGCCTTTTTTTACGAATGAAAGAAAATGAGTTACAAAAACATTACTTTATACACAAGTTGCATACAAATTTTTTTTCTACTACCAAAATTGGCGCAAACCGTCATTAAGCTTTATAGTCACGTGACTTCACTATATATATATATATATATATATATATATATATATATATATATATATATAATATAGTGCTGGTCATGTTATGTCAAATTTAAGCATCGCTTTAGGTTCTTAGATGTTTTTTGCAAATAACCATTACGTAAATAATAAAGTAAAGTAATTACTTTACGTACTCAGTGTGTAAATTACAATGATTTAATAAAACTAGTTTTATAAAATAGTAATTAGTTAATTTGCGCACTGCCCTAAAAAGACTAACTTTACGCATCGTAACGTAAGTACCTTAAGCATGCTAGTAGAAATATTTGCCAATACAAAGGAGGATAACATAACCAAAATAACATTTTTATTAAAGTCTATTCAAATTCAAGAGGCGCTCTTGTCAACATGTACTGCAACAGAGCTTAGTCGAATAATACTTTTAATTCACAAATTTTCGAAATCAATCTAAGAGCGGGAAGAAAATGAAAAAAGGTTTCTTAAACATATGTAGATATTCTGAACTTTTAAACGTAAATGGAAAACCAAAAAAAAAGGTCATTACTTCATTTTTGTTGTAAGTAAATCTGATTCTGGGGGGGGGGTTACCCGCCAATTTCGAAAAAAGTCCTTAATTTCTACTAATTTAGCGTTTGCGAAAGTGGCTCTGGGGTAGGTTTAACTTCCAAACCCTCCGCTGGTGCAGTGCGATGTTATGAACGTAGCCTATGCTATTAACTTGGGTCCTATGTATAAACGGCGCGGTACATGATTCCGATATCAAAAATATCTAGTTCTATTTATTTTTATTCGAACAAAAAACCCCGCAGGGGTCCTAACTTGGATTCAGCCTACTCATCCTAATGGGAGATCCGCGCCTGAATCAAAGTCATGCCAATCAAATCTTGCAGCAATGCAAGCTTATAACTAAAATTTTACTTATTTGTTGCACTATTGAACTTTTGTAGAAGGCCCCTTCGGCAGTGACAGCTCGTGCTCTAAAATTTAGGGTTGGCCGACACTCAAGACCAATCAAAAGCAATTTTACAGTGAATGGGTAATGAGGGAATTACCCCCCTCCCTCCTCCCCGCCAAATACCGGTCAAACATCATGTGTAATTTACATTTACACGTGGATATTACGATTAAAAACTTGGCTACGAAACACTATAGCACAAGAGCGACCTGTTGGATTGGGTCTCTTGCATATCCATATATAGAGTATTGATGTAAATATAAACAATGTAATTAATAAATTTGCTGCAGGAAAACACACACACAACCACAAAAAACACATTGTCCACGATGCGGCCAGCCGATTTCTAAAACAAATTGCAAATGATATTTTAAAATATTCACTTGCACTTATTTCGTCACCACATTTATACATGTAACATGAAGTAAAACTTGCTAATATAATATATTAACCATCATTAGTCATGACTAAAGCAAAGAACTAACTAAAATTAATTTTAAAATAAGTAGCCTTATTTTATAATAATTACAATTAATACCTATAAAATCGTAGTATTCAATTGAGAAAAATTCCGGGGATACTGCCACATCGAGATGGGCCGGTGTTGGGTGATACAAGCTACGACGAACGTTATAGCCGAGGTAATACCACGGGATGTAGGCGGACGTATACTACGTACCGTCAAGTGGGGTGACTTCGGTCACATTTTGCAATATTTTTGATCGCAAAATAAATACCGATAAAGCAAAATTTTTGAAAGTTTCGCTCAATATACCTTTAACATCAAGAAACATTTTGACACTCTCAAAAATATTCCAATTGCTTTTAGTTTTCAGATTTTTTTTGTTAAAGACTGTCCGAATTCACCCCATAGAGTGGGGTGACTCCGAACGCCGGTAGAAAATCACATAAATCCGATTTTAACCTTCTCTATAGGAGACTTCGGACAAATATATATTTTTTTAAATGTTTAAATATTTTTTTCATGTAAAGAAACACTTTATTGTAGAAATATAAAATATTTATTATAAAAACAAAACATAATTCTTAAAAAACAATAACGAAACAAAACTAAAGCATAATTCTTATAATAAAACTAAACTAGTTTATTGCATAACTTTAGGTAGTTTGCAATAGAAACAGCCATAATTTACTCTATCACAAGATCAGGTAAATTAGAAAACACATGACCTCTTCGAGAATTTGAATGGGGATAAGCAATCTCGCTTTCATCCGGCACGTTTGGAAAATAGAAAAAAACGTTCTCTCCATGTTTCTTTTTTCGAAGAAAGCTAACAACATATTTTTTTTTAAAAACATTTACAACTTTTGCAACATAGAACTTAAATTTAAATGACTTGCATATAGGAACCTTTACTACAATAAAATCGTCTATTTCAACAAAATCTTCATTTGAGAAACAACTTCTTGGTTTGTCGGTAGTCACTTCTTCGTCCGAATCAAATGAGTCTGGTTGAGTGGGTTGATGAGTGGGGTTTCTCTTGGCATTTACAACGTGGGCTAATGGCAAAGAGTCTGAGTCGGAATCAGATGAGTCAGGTGGTAAACAATTTTGATCAAACAAATTTAACTTTTTCTTTATAGCTGTAAGATGGGCTAATGGCAAAGAGTCTGTATCGGAATCATCGGAGGAAATGGTCTGGGGTTTTGTGGAACTTTGTGCACCAGACGTAGACGGCCTATTTTCTGATTCGCTTTCCAATTCAATAATTGTCCGTTGAGTATCCATATCTTCAAGGACGACTGGTCTTCCTGGTGGCACATTGATGCGTTTGCGCCGATTTGGTCTTGATTGCACCTCGAGGTTTCTGTTCACTTTGAGGAATTCGAGCAGTGATTTATCTATTTCATCCAGTGGTTGAGCATTATTAGTCATAAGTCTTTGGGGCAGACGTTTTAAGACTTCCTGTGGGTTGTAGGGCCAAATTCCTGAGGCGCGAAATCCGGACAACAAATTTTTCTTTGCATTAGCGTTAATTTCTTCTAAGGATCTCTTGAGGAGTTTTGGAAAATCTTTCTTCTGAAAGGGCCCTCTTCGTTTGGACTTCCACTCAGTCAAAATTCTCCTCCATGCTTTTTTTAGAAGCGCAAAAAAAGCAACATCTAAAGGCTGGCAAAGGTGAGTAGAGTTTGGTGGAAGTAAAACAAATTTTATATTCTCACGTTGACATTCCTCAATTACTTCGATCGTTAAGTGACTGGACAAATTGTCTCCAATTAAAATTTTTTGTCCCTCTTTCTTTCTGAAATATGGTAAGGCTATCTGTCGAAACCATTCTAAGAAGGTTCTTGAATCAAACCACCCTGAAGTTGTGACACTGTATCCACAGCCGGCTGGTCCATCCTCTTCCCACTCCTGATATCGGTGTTTGGCTTTATAAACGACGAAGGGTGGAAGAAGTTCGCCACTTGTAGAACCTGACATCATTACACTAACACTAGACTTGGATGAATCCATAACTCTGTCACAGTGCTTCGATCCTCTTTTGCAAATAACCTTAACGTTTCCCGGGTCATCACTAAAATTGCTCTCATCATAATTTACGATTAGGGATGGCTGTACATTTTCTAATGAGGTTTGAAGTTCGTTGAAATAGTCCATTAATGTCTCGGGGCTTACTTGTGCCCTATATCTTTTGATATTCTGACAAAATCTTGTCGTGAGATTCCGATGTCGAGTCAAAAATGATGTAATCCATTCTTGTCCGGGCATGTTATCTCGAAACTTCTTTATAACCACTCCTTTTCTATCTAAATATTGTTTTACTATTATTCGTACATCGTAGGGTGAAAGAGGAAATCCCCAGTCCGCCGCCAGTGTTATAGCCACAACTATTCTTTCCTCTTCTTCAGAAGACAACGATGTCTGGCCTCCGACTTTTTTGACATTATTATTCCTAACCCGATCACTAAGGGTGGAGCGGGGTACACCGTAATAGTCAGCAGCTTCACGCAGGTTCCGGGATCGTGATTTAACATCACGGATGGCGTTTTCCAATGATGCTTTATCATAGTTTTGGTAGCTTCGGCCCCCAACGACTTTGTGATAAATACGGCCCATGTCCGAAGTCACCCCCTGAAATAATTTTTGATAAATTTTTGATAACAAACTCCCGTCAGAATATTCATAAAGCATTACGCTTTCTACTGAATAAAAAGTCTGCAAAAATTTGCTTGTGATGTGTGCATTACTTACTTTTTCGCTGTTTTTTAAACACAAAAATCACTATTTTCACTTAAAACACGATAAAACGTCGAAAAGTCACGGCGAACGACCGTCACCCACCATAATCAAAGGAAAACTAGTACCAAAGTCCAAAACCAAACCACACTTGCGCTAGCCCTTACAGCGTTGCCGCTGTGACCCGATAATGCAATCAACCACCTGTTGTTCGAAGTAACACCAGATATACGAAGTCACCCCACTTGACGGTACCGTGTGAACTAGTAGAAGCTGTCCTTGCATGTAAGATGATGGAATCGGCTGGCCGAGCCACCGTCTGTAATAAATATATTAGAATATCTGTGGACGGTGGCCCGCGGTCTGCCCTTAATGGCATTATTTGTATGTTAGTCAAGCAATTATAATAGGGATACCTACCTATTTTGCTATGTGTCCAGGAAAAAATAAACTATATTTTAGTTTTATGCGTTTTTAGGATGTTTGCAAAATTATTTTTGAAAAATATTTACTTTTTTAAAAAGAGAATTTTCCCTGTATATTTTCTGGTACGGCCCGGCCAACCCTGCCGCCCCTGACGAGCCGTCACAGCCCTTCGGTTAGTACCATTGTGAGGTACTCATGGTATCTCTTTTACAGAAGGTCGCGAACTGCAACATATAAAAAAATAAAGCAAATTTCATTGAAGTCGATTTCTCATAAGCTTTGTGGGTGGTCCTTTGTTAGGAAATAAAGGATTTTAAGATATATAATAATCAAATCAAATCAGTCATGTGCTGCCGGGTGCTTAAAACCGGGAGCTGAATCTCTGCCACTTTAAATGAATAAATTTAACATCTTGGGAAGAATGTCGGGTTGAAAATACCTTTAAGAAAATTGAAATGAAATTTAGTCTGCTAGTGAAATGTGCCAAAGTTTAATTTTGACTGATTCAAAACATAAAGAGGGCTTATCAAAGAAACGCACTGTATAAAAACAACAACAAAAGGAAACCTTTGGTGAAATCAAACTAAATGCTATTAAAATATTTATTTATTTTATTATTTATATTATAACTCTTATTATTAAGGATATTTGCTTAAAGCAGCAACACGCAAATATAATTTACAAGAACATAAAAAGTATTTTTACCTGTATTAATCTTCCTCAAAAAAGGTCTTTATCATTAAATAATTTTAGAGATCCGGTCCGAAAAAAGAACTTAAACGTTTTATTTATATTATTTTTTTTTATTGTGAGGCCGCTATATTTCTAAATCTACTGGACTTATGAAGGTCAAGGCTCTACTGACCATGAATCGCCATATTAATTTAGTTGTACGTCACTTAAGTCACTTATCAAAAGGGACCGGTGCTGGAAAATGACCGCATAAATGACCTAAATTCACCGGACATTTATCTTTATAAGTGACCTATTTATAAATAACTATTGAGTAAATAGAGCATTAAATGTCTTTTTTATTTAACGCATAAATGACCTAAATTCACCGGTCATTTACCTTTATAAGCGACCGATTTATAAATGACTGTTGAATAAAAAAAGCATTACATGTATTTTTTATATGTTGAAAGCTTAAGATAAAAGCAAACTTTTAGGCATAATTTCGAACTATTTAAAAATTACCGTGAACCGCCGTGATGGTGGCGGTACAAATCATGTGTTTTAGAAATTTTTTTTTAAACCAGATCCGTTGCTCCGTATTTTAATTATCGCACTACATTTTTTGTTAGTCCAGGTTAATTCTTTTTTTGGGTTTATGTAAAAAAGGGTATTAACAAATGCAGCGAATCCTGTCCAATAGAAGCCTTAATAACATCAAAACAAAAAAAAGGCCTTACCTAAGCCTACTAAAAACGCCATACTATAACTAAAACATTATTTTTTTAAAAAATTACTGGTTTTAATTTAAATAAATTTAAAAAAGCTTATCAGCCGATGTAGAGACTCCTGACTAATAGGAGCCTTGAGATTCAAAAGTCTCCTACGGTTAGAAATTATGCCCCTAGGTCAGTTCGACGTCAGTTTAATTTTAGACTTAAGTACAAACAGTGAACTGTATACTGTTACATAGAATATAGTTCACTGGGTACAAATCAAATAACTTTGTTTATAATTAGCCAAAATAAACCTATTATTAGAGCGGTGCCATAGTTACGGAATAACTAATCATTTAAACGCTTTTTAGACAATCTCCGTGAACTAGCGGTGGCAGTCTTTCGAATCGCCTCTGTGGTTTTAACATAAGTGGCTCCACGTGTTCGGTTTAGCTACTTCATTTCGGGGGGAAGAGGGAGAGTTAACCGCTCTGTGTGGAAACTAATGACTCCGCTAGAAACGGAGCAGACGCTGTGAGGCCTAGCTGTCCCTGCATTCTATCCCGTTCGTCTGCCACAGTTCTACAAAGAATATTAACAGAATGGCCGCTATGTGGCGGGAGTAGGAGGAGTAAGGGGATAGCTTGAAAGAAAAGCTCATCTCGTGAGACCAGTAGTACTCTCAAGGGGCATCTAGTGGAAACCAACATGCATTAGAAAGTTTTAAAGAAAAAAAAATTTAATGTGTTTAAATTATACGACGTGTACCGGAAGCCTAAAGTACGCCATCCGGACATCCCACCGTTAACGTCTCCAGTGTGGAGTAAAGTATAAATCATCTGGAAGGGTCGCTCCAGCTCTGACTAAGCCCCACACAGAGAGTAATCTGGCAAACAGACTATTCCGTGCCCAAAATCTAGAAACAACTAGCGGTGGAAAAATCTTAATCGCAGCGCAGGGCATCTGCACCAATACAAGGTATATTCTTCGACGAGTACAAAATACAATTTTAAAGAGTTTTTGCATAACTAAATGAGTATTCTACTTTTTCGGGTCATATCATGGATAATAAAGAAATCGTCATGGTTCTTGAGATTAGACCGTGTCAAAATTTGAAGTATCTTCAGGGATCTTTATTTCCCGAGATCGGAACCCTAAAACACTTAATTAACCAAAATCGTGAAAGCTTCCGTTCTATTTTCTATGCACTCTTTGTCAATGTATAAAATTTATATGTAATTTAAAAATGTTCTATCCCATTGTTTAGAAGCAGTGGGACCATATGTGACTTGATCCATACTTGTATTCTTTACTGTCCAAGGATTCAATAAATATGTTTATGTTTAATTATTTATAAAAGTGTTTATTTAAAATCTGGTCAAAAGTCACGGATATGCATTTTACTTGTGCCGTATACCGGGCCGTGCACTTTGAACTTTTTTCGTCGTTGTCGGTAGTCAGTTTCCGGTTTCTATGATGCTAATGAATTCATACCTTTGATTCCTGTAATGTTTTTAGGGACTTGCTGCTATTGATGCTATCAATAAAACTTTTTTATGTAGAAAATTGCTTCAGACAGAAAATTGTTGAGCTGATGTCAAAGAAACGATACTGCGGTACAGCAACGGTGGGAGACGTGGTTCTTGTTGGTAATGACCAAGGCAAACGTATCAATCGGTCGTGTTGCCTGGAAAAGATGAAAATCTCTCTAGTGAGAGTGCTGACGTCAAAAGGACAGTTACTGAGACTTATCCAAAGGCTGTATCCTCTAGAATACGTGGACGTTAACGATGGTCTAAGAGAATCACCGGCTGATAAGAGTAGGAAGCCCAGTGACGGAAAAGTTGATCTTAGTACACTGTAGCGCGAGTGCGACTATTAAGAAAGTGCCTCGAATCCGGTAGTTGTTAAAAGCGGAGCACCCGACTCGAAAGAATTTGTTACGCGTAGACCGTAATGGGTTGAGTATTAAGGCACTCACAAAACTCAATAATTGTTTCTTTTCGGTTTTTATTTAGGTTATTTCTGTACTTTCATTGTATTGTATGCCTCTGATGCTTTCGTAAGGAGGTGGGAGGATGTTAAAGTCATCAGAAATATATAATCTCTCGGTGTACCAAATAGTAATACAATCGCTATCTTAGGCGGCAATATGATTGTATGACACGCTCAGACTGATAAAAATTGAGCTGTTTATTGCATACTGTTAGTTAGTCACTTTCAACTCCGTTTATGTACCACATCATAATTTCTATTGATCATTCGTTTTAAACGTGAAAACGTTTTTTATTATTATGCAGTAATTTTAAATAGAGTTTATTTGTTTTCGAGTTTGAGTCTTTTTATTTTACAAAACGTGTTTCCGGGTATAAACGGGTAGTTGTAGTTCGGGGCATAAGAGAGTAATAGGGGCATTCTACTCGAAATATAAAATGTTCAAGTAATTCTTAATTTTTGATGACCAAAAAAAAAAGGTCTTCACTATATATGAATGACAAAATAATAGCGCATTAATCATTTTTCCCACCCTAGACCCGAATATATTTGCGCCCCCCCCCCAAGCTCGTGGGAAAGTGACGACCAAAAAAAAGTCCTCACTTTCATATAGCGGAAGCTTATACCCGTCTTGATTACATATATTAGGCACGGGCCTAATGGGTAACGTGGCCCTGGGGTCCAGAGCCCCAGAAAAATTAAAAATCTATTATGCCTTACCTTAATACGCATATATTTTGTCTCGGGGGTGGGGGCAGCCCCATAGTCCCCCCCTGCATGACGTTTTAATATGTTTTTGACATCTCTAGTATCGAAACCATGTATGATTTTAAATGAAAACGAAGACAAAAATTATATTAATCTACATTTTTAAGGAAAAAATGTTAGGTACAAAAATAATTTTTCAAAATAGATCCAACATTTTTAAACTGCTCGTCAGGCTTTACTGGAGTAATAAGATTTTCTATAATAATAAAGTATTATAAATATAAAAGTATATATTATTATATTCTCGTCTTCAAAATATAAGTAAAAAACAATGTGGGTTTTTTCTTAAGTCGTCATAAAGCTAATGAAATTCCTCTTAATAGTTTATTTTATAATGTGATGTTATCGACATACCCTATTATGCAAATCCATATGTGATAGACTTAACTTGGGCCGTATTATGAATCAAAGATATGGGCTATTTGTGAATAGTGTAAATGATTTCGATCTCAAAAATATCCAGTTTTTTTAAAGTTTTTTTGAACAAATAAATTGCCAATTGCTAAAGTTTTTTTTGGGGTCCTAGGCTTCAGACTACTGAAAAATTAATAATTTTTACTTCTAAATACTCCTTGAAACTAACACTAATATGGAGATGCCATATTGAATTTTTTATACGTGGAAGTATCTAATTATAATTGATTATTAAGAAAAAATCATTTCACAAAATTGGAGCCTAATGTGAGATCCGAGTCTGATTATGAACCACACGTAGTAGTAGAGGTCAGCTACTTTTAGGTCCAAAAGCATTTTACTACCGTACAAGTTTGTACGGTGATTTTACCTCCCATGCAAGTGGGTAGTAAAGGGGCTTTTGTCCATTAACTTTTCAATGGAATGCTGTTTTTTTTAATTAAAAAGTAAAATGTATCTTATACTATAACTGGGATGGATTGGATCTGAAACCAGGAAATGTTCATTTAAATTTAAATCAATGCTAGAAACTTTTACATTCAAGAAGTTTTGGCTTTATAGTTATCCTCAAGGCATTTTTTACTTACTAAATTAAATAATAGTCGTCCTCGTCATTGTCTCTTAAAAAATGGGTCATTTGCTACAGCACAACTTTTGAAAAAAATGCCATTTTGCTAATGGTAGTCAGTTTATCCCTCACGTAGTTTTAAGGATTTTGCATGAGTCACAAGTTGGCTTTATCTTCTTTTTCCAGCATAATTAATATATTTTTGTAAATTGGGTATTTGCTTTTTCAGCCAGGCTCATGCTGCTGAGAAGATCAGGAAAAGAGTGTTTGGTGTGTGTATGTTGTTGAAAATCTTCAAAGGTCTACGCATGGCCTTTTCTAGAGATATTCATCACGGCAAAAAGCAAACATTAAAAGTCCCCATATATAGATCTCACTCTATGACCATACCAAAAAACCTTTTCTCAACACATTAGTTATTAGAAATAACGATAAATTAGAATTTGTTATTTATAGGAAATTTACTAGTACTGATAGGTATATAACATCCGACTCATTTCATTGCCGTCAACACAAAATGGTAGCATTTCATTTCTTAACTCACAGGTTAGTCAATTTTCTATTTATTAAGTAAGAACGTTTTAACAATGAAATGAATCGGATTAAAAATATAGCTAAAAGTAATGGATATAATGATAAGTTTGTACATAAATTAATAAATAGACATAAGCATAAGAAAATGTTAAAAGATGCCACTACTCTTCAAGCACCTGAGGCTCCCAATAAGTTTATAGTAATCCCGTATGATCCCAGATATACGAGAGGTCTAGAAAAAGTATTTAAAAACGTGGGTTTTAGAGTAGCCTACAAAACGGAGAACATTTTAAAAATTCTTCTTGGAAACCCTAAAGACAAAGTCTACTTGAAGGAGAGGAGTGGCATCTATGAAATTAGCTGTAATGACTGCGATCTAAAATATGTTGGGCAAACTAAACGATCCATAAACATTCGTTTTAAAGAACACATGGCACATTTAAGATAAGGAAGAACAGAAAAGTCAACCGTTGCCCAACATGCTTTGGAAAACAATCCCCAAATAGGAATAAATAATTTTAAGTTAATTAAAAATGTATCTAATAACAGATTATTGGACGCATTTGAGAGTATAGAAATAGTTAAATGTGGTAAAAAAGCACTAAACAAAGACAGAGGGCCTATTCCCTATAGTCCCCTCTATTGCTTACTTGACAACGGTGAAGTCGGGAGTAACAATAAGTTACTTTAGTTTATATCATCTGCTGATGATGCTAGCTTGGTTAGCGAAACGCGCATCCAGAACGTAACAAGTTGTGGTGTAGTGTGGTTAGAACTCTTGTATTTTGATCTATTTTCCACCACAGGTTCCAGTGTTAGGAGTTAGGACATACCACAAATGACAGAATTCGTCTGCCATTTTTAAACGTTCACTATAAATTTATAATTTGCACACGCATTTTTTAAATATTTCAAATTCCAATTTTCAATCAGATTTGTATAAATGACATAATTTGTCAGACATGTTGTCGCCATCATTTCGAATTTTTAAATGTTGATTTCATAATTTGTTTTTTTGATACGTTCCGATTTTGTCGAATCCGCACCAATGAAAGTACAATCTGCAGAAATGACAAAATTTGTCCGTCATGTTGGAGCTGCCATTTTGAATTTCTGAATGTTGATGAAAAATTAATAATTTTTACTTCTAAATACTCCTTGAAACTAATTTATATTAGAATTAACACAAATAACATTACTTACCTTCCATATTGGAGATGCCATATTGAATTTTTTATACGTGGAAGTATCTAATTACATTGTTAAGCGAACGGTATACGCATATAAAGTTTAAAGATAATTGATTATGTGGAAGTGGGAAAAAATTCGTTACAAAATTGGAACCAGACAAACAAACGCACACAGAAGTAAAGCTAAAATAATTGTAAATATATATTTCTTGTTAAAGTACAGAAGATCTATTATTTCGAAGTAATATGAAGTAAATAATATGTATAAAAGACAAGACCAACAAGTAACATGAACTCCGCACCTCGCGAGCATGGGCAACTCTAGAGTAAAGAACGCGAAGAGACGTCAACGAGAAGGAAAAAACGAAATCAAACAGAGCACTGTTTAGCAAAATCCTATCATAATAAAAGACTAGATTATAAGTAAAACTAGCAAAAGCGCAAACATAAAAAAACATTATTTTTATATATTTACCTTATTTAAATACAAATAATATGTATCCTACCAAAAAGTTCAAAAGTTAAAAAATACAAGACACGCTAAGTGCCGAATCCGAATTAACTTTGACCCACGCAAACATGACTGGGGTATAAAACATTTTTTGGTTTTTACGCAGAAATCTTACAAGTTTTAGTCTTAGTAATGTATAAAAATAAAAAAAATAATGTTATTTACCTGATACCCAGTTTACATAATTACACAATTCACAGCAAACCGAACACAAGTTAATCTTCAGAGTAGCGATGTGACAGGCGCATACCAAATATTTATTGCCGGTAGCCCGACGGGGCAGCACGCGTCTCAGATGTTAGAGGAAATTAAAAAGAACTTAGTAGCCTTAAAAAACTGATCTCGCAGAAACGTTTTTAAATCGATTATATCTATATATTTTAAAGCTGATTTTTCAGCAAGTTCGTGAAAGACTCTATGCTGCCCCAATTTATATGATTTTTTTAATGATCGTCTGGTTACCGAGACCTTTCAACACTATTTTTTGTATTGTTTTATTGAACATTTTTTTCTATAAAACCAATGTTTTTTCTTCGATAACATTTCTAGACCATGTGGTGAATGCGCCCCATATTCTTATTCAACTGGAAACTCATAGCGCCATCTAATGGAAAAGAGAATCAGGTCTGCCGGGCCAAGTAGTTGCTCTTTAAAAGTCAATTATTTCCCAGTTTGTACTTTTAAGTAAGTATTTAAAGGCACAAAGAAGGGTGTGTAGCCCACACCACTACTTACCACTACCCACAATTCAGCAGTAGCATGTCCAAAAAAAGTGGTAAATTATCTTAACATATGTTTTTGTCATAAGTCTAAAGTCTGAACGATAAGGTTATTTGCTTTATCCAAGGTTTCGTGAAAACCGACAATATATTTTGGATTTGCCATAAGTGTTCCCAGCTCCTTTCTATAAAACGGCACAAAATCGTAAGTTATGAAATAACATATTTCACGAGTTAAAATAAAAAAATTGTGTCTTAATCAACTATGTAGCACTATGCTGTGCATACTCCAAAGAATTTCAGCTTTGGTGATATATTTATTACTCAAATTTAAATCAATTTCCCCGTTGAGTTTCCTTGTAAAGCTGCTACCATTAGGGGAGGGTGCATGAAGAGAAACCAATTGACAAAAAAAAAGTCTGGTGTTTTGTATTTGTACCAACAGACAGGTATTACCGACGACCAAAAAAATCCCCGCTTTCATATTACAGTAAGTTCGGTATTGATGCTGGTTCGGCTTATTCGTAAATATATCTTTGCCAACTCGGACACATTTTACCCAACTCAACCACAATTTAGCAAACTGCTTCAACACATTGAGAGGTGTACCGCCAACACCGTAACTACAAATTTTGCTCCCCCTCTACAGCTTTCAATAAAGGTTTCCCTATAAGCACGACAGAAAATAAGTGGTGATAAAAAAGTCATCCATAATTTTCCTTCATCAACCAGAGCACCCTAGCATCTGTGGGCCCCTCCGAAATAAAAAAAACCCGATATCTTGTAAAATTCCCTGATTTTTTCAGATTGCCAGATTTTATTTGAATTTAAACTGTGTAAGAAATAATATAAACATGAGATCAGAAGAGATGGGCGAAATAGCCATAATAGAGACAAGAGAGGCCTTAAATCATATGAAAATCGGTAAATATCGAGGGTAGGTCAACATAATATAAAAGGGTGAAGTTCGGTGGTTCGGCTTTTAAACAAGTGCCTATTAAAAGTCCGAGTGCGAGAAACTGAAACAGTGAGTATAATTTATTTATTTTATTAAAATAATAATTTATAAGCCCAACGAATAATCCAAAAGACCCATGAAGATTTTCTCATACCTTTGAAAAATGCACATACTTAGCAACCTTTTAACAAGAAATTGGATTTTCACTAACCTGCTTCCGAAAAAGGCTTAATACAAACAATTATCTATAGAACACTAATGGAGAAACCTACCAAATAAATTTGCCAATACTCTTCCTCTTTGTACATTTCCATAAGGCGTTCGACACTATTGTGACAATTGACAAAATAAGATAGAGATAGAGGTAAGTCAGAAGGATGCAATATTCTCAAAACTCTTCACCCAAGAACTGCAGGATGCTTTCAAGAAGCTCAGATGGGAGGAAAGGGGCATTAGATTTAATGTATCACACTCAAGTTATATCCTTTTCGCTGCTCACATCATATTAATTCAAATTTAAATATATTTTATTTACCATAGAAGCTTTTACAAGAAGTATAAACTTATTATAACTTATAACTAGTCAATTGAAAAGAAAATTAAAATAGTTATAGTTAACAGTTGCAGCAAAGTTTTTAGAATAACTTAAAACTAATACATGGCAAAACAAAGTTGTATTGATGTCCTGACTGTAAAAATAGACAAAGACGCAGGCATAAAAATATATAAACAAGAAACGCATATTCGCAAACGGGACATGAGAGCTTTAATAGATTTAAAATTCAAAAACAAGTAGATTACATTCACCATTAGAAGCTATTAGGCTAGACAAAACAACTCAAACACCAGTCATGAACAAAACCACAAAATGCCAAATATAATACAATAAGTACAATTTACATAACACAAAGTCATAACAAGCTTTTATAAATAAGTTTCCCTTGGTGCTCTAAAAATTCATCAACTGAATAAAATACATTCTCAATTAAGAACTCTTTTAGTTGACTTTTCACTTGTTATTACTTTCGTTTCGCATGAGCGTCTTAAACTTATTAATCAACGACAATGATTGAGAAATTAAAAACGCACTTCAAATTAATCAGGACAAAAGAAAAATATAAGTCCATAGTCCATATAATTTACCTGATGCAAATTAAATAAATCACAAGACGAATTGGAATATGTGCTGGAAAACAAGGAGTTCTTATTCATCATTTTCAAGATGCAGGCGTTTAACATGTGTATACTATAAGCAATAATAGTAGTATGCACGGACTAGAAATAATTTCAAAAACAAAAAAAAAAGTTAAAGCAATGCAGCTATGGAGTATACTCGAAATCACTTTCTTAAGATATGTTCTATGGGTCATTTTTTTAAGGAAAGAAAGCTTAGCAGGCCAATATAAATATACCAAAATGCTGTATAATTAATATATCATTTAAAATATTTTGCTAATACTTAGAAAAAATAATAATTAAGACACTGATTTTCGGCCAAATTCGATGGTGGAGGAATTATCCAACTTCCAGGCCGTTTTCTTTGAAATGTTTATATTCGAACAAGATTTCTTTTATATTCTCAAATTTCTGTAGAGGATATTCTGACAACAAATTTACATTACATATTTTAC